>JAIUJO010000174.1:0-202099 GCA_023846275.1 Vanilla planifolia
CTAACATTGCTCTGCACTACTCTTCTCTGTTATGTTCTACTCTTCTCTTCTCTACTCTACTCAACTCTAATCTATTTTACTCTACTATACTCTGCTCTACCCTACTCTGCTCTATCCTACTCTGCTCTACTCTGCACTACTCTATTCTACTCTACTTAGCCTAACCTAGCCTAACGAAACCTAGCTTAACTCTTATCTACTCCACTCTACTCTACTATACTCTACTCTTGCCAAGCTTAACCTAACATAGCCTAGCCTAACCTCACCTTGCCTAACCTAACCTGGCTTTACCCTATTCTACACTACTCTATTACACTTTACTCTATGTTATTCTATTCTACTCTACTCTAGCCTAATGTAACCTAACATTGCCAAGCCTAACTTAGCTTTACTCTACTCCACTCTACTTTGCTTTTCTTTACTCCACTCTTCTCAACTCTACTCTACCCTACTCTATTATACTTTAGCATAGTCTACCCTAGCCAAGCCTAACTTGCTCTACTCTACTCTATTCTACTCAACTCTACTCTATAATACTCTTTTCTTGCCTAGCCTAGCCTAACCTAATCGAGCTCTAATCTACTATATTCCACTCTACTCTACTCTAGCCTGGCTTAGCCTAGCTAGTCAAAGCTAACTTAGCCTAGCATAGCCTATCTTAACCTAGCTCTGCTCTATTCTAGTTTACTCTACACTACTCTACTTTAGCTTAGCCTATCCTAATCTAGCTCTGGTCTACTCTTCTCTACTCTACTCTGCTCTGGTCTACTATGCTCTACTCTACTCTACTCAACATAGCTCAGCTTTGCACTTCTCTACTCTATTCTTCTCTTTTCTACTCTTTTATACAATGCTTTACTTAATTCTACTCTTCTCTACTTTAGCCTAGCCTAGCCCAGCCTAACCTAACCTCGCATTGCTGTACTCTACTCTACTCTATTCTGCACCACTCTTGCCTTGCCTAGCCTGGTGTAGCCACTCCTAACTAAGCCTAGCCTAACTCTAATCTACTTTACTCTACTTTACTCTACCCTACTCAACTCTTACTCTATTAAAGTCTTCTCTACTCTACTCCACCCCACTCTACTCTACTCTATCCTACTATACTCCACTATATTTTACTCTACTCTACTCTGGTTTATTCTACTCTTCTCTACTCTAATTTAGCCTAAGCTAGCCTAACCTAGCTTTACTCTACTCTTTATTGCTCTACACTACTTTGCTATGCTCTACCATACTTTGCTCGACTATGCTCTGCTACTCTGTTCTGCTCTACTTTACTTTGTTCTACTCTTCTGTACTCTATTATACTCTACTCTACTCTACTCTTCCCTGCTCTAACCTAGAATAACCTAGCATAGCTTAGCCTAACGTAAGCTAACCTTGCTCTACTCTACAATACACTTCTATACTCAACTACTAGTTTGCTCTTTTCTGCTCTTCTCTACTCTACTCTGCTCTACTCTTCTCTTCTCAACTCTACTCTTCCATAGCCTAGTTTAGTCTAGCCTAGCCTGACCTAGCTATAATCTGCTCAACTCTACTCTACTATACTCATCATAGCCTCGCCTATCCTAGGCTAGCATACAATAACCTAGCTCTACTCTTTTATGCTTAATTCTACTCTTCTCTACTCTACTATACTTGACACTCTACCTTAGCTTTTCTTATCCTAGCCTTGCCCTACTCTAGCCTAACAAAGCTAGCCTACTATAGCTTACCTAGCCAAGCTTAGCCTTGCACAACCTAACTCTACTCTACTATACTTTGCATTACTCTATTTGGCTCTATTTTACTCTACTATAACCTTGCCTAGCTTAGCCTAGCTAAAGCTAACCTAAACTTGCTTTACTTATCCTAACTAGACTATACTATGCTCTACTTCGCACTACTCTGCTCTGCTCTACTCTGCTCTGCTTTGTGCTACTCTACTCTACTATACTCTTCCTCGCCTATCCTAACCTAACCTAGCCTAGCCTAACCTTGTTTTACTATACTCTAATCAACTATACTCTACTCTACTCAACTACACTTTACTCTAATGTAACCTAGCCTAGCCTAGCATAGCTCAAACTAACCTAGCCCCACTATGCTTTGATCTTAAGTACTTTACTCTACAATGCTTTCCTCTTCTCTTCTCTACTCTACCCTACTTTGCTTTGCTCTACTTTACCTTACTCTTCTCTGCTCCACTCAACTCAACTCTGCTTTGCTCTACTCTGCTCTCCTTTCCTCTATTCTACTCTACTCTACTGTGCTCTACTTTGCTCAACTCTACTCTATCTTCTTATCTCTTCCATAAGCTAGCCTAGCCTAGCCTAACCTTACTTTACTCTACTCTACTCTAGTCTATCCTAACATAGCCTAGCCTAACCTATTTCTACTCTACTATACTCTACTCTACACCCATCTACTCTACTCTATTCTATTCTATTATACTCTACTGTAACCTAGTCTGACCTAACATAACCAAGCTCTACTCTAGTCTAGCTTAACCTTACCTAGCCTAACCCAGCTCTGCTCTACTCTACTTGGTTATGTTATGCTCTGCTCTTTCTACTCTGCTCTTCTCTACCCTACTTTAATCTACTCTGTTCTACTCTACTCTGCTCTACTCCATAGTCTAGCCTAGCCTAGTTTAGCCTAGGCTAACCTAGCTCTACTCTACTCTACTCTACTCTACTATACTCTACTATATCCTGCTCTATTATACTTTAACCTTGCCTGGCCTAGCCTAGCCAAACCAAGGCCTATCTAACATAGCTTATCTTAGCTCTGCTCTACTCTACTGTGCACTACTCTACTCTAATCTACTATGTTATGCTTCTCTCTACTCTAATCTAGCCAAGCCTAACCTAGCCTAACCTTGCTCTACTCTACTCTACTCTACTCTAGTCTCTTCTACTCTACTCTACTATACTATAGCCTGACTTAGCTTACCTTAACATTGCCTAGCCTAGCCTTACCTAGCTTAGCCCAGCCAAAGCTGGCTCAACTCTACTCAACTCTATCATACTCTACTCAACTTTGCTTCATTATACTTTACTATACTCTACCCTACTCTTCTCTACACTATTTTCCTTCTCTCTGCTCTTTTTTGCTCTACTCTACACTACTTTGCTCTACTGTACTTTGCTCTACTCACCTAACTTAGCCAAACCTTACTTTACCTAACCTAACCTAGCTCTACTCTACTATACTTTCTTACTCTTATCAAGCTTAGGATAGCCTAGCCTTGCTTAGCTTAGCCTAGACTAGTTTAGCTTAACTTAGCCTTGGCTAACCTAGCTCTTCTCTACTATAATCTGCTCTACTCTCCTCTACTCTGCTCTACTCTACTCTACTCTACATAATATAACCTATCCTAGCCAACCCTAACCTAACCTAATGTAGGTCTACTCTACTACACTCTACTCTATTACTCTACAATTGTCTGGCCTAGCCTAGCCTAGCCTAGCTTCATCTTGCTTAACTTATTCAAGCTTTGCTCTGCTCTACTCTAATCTACTCAACTCAAGCCAAGCGTAGCATAGCCAAACCTATCTCATCTCTAGTCTGCTTTGTTATGCTCTTCTCTACTCTACTTTGATCTACTCCACTTTACTCTGCTTTACTATGCTCCTAAATGCTCTCCTCTCCTTTGCTCTCTAATTCTCCTCTCTCCCCTCTCATCTCCTCTTCTCTACTATACTCTATTATACTCTACTCTACTATACTCTACTCTACTTTACTCTAGCCTAACCTTGCCTAACCTAGCTTTACTCTACTCTAATCTAGCCTAACCTCACTCTACTCTACACTCTCAGCTCTATTAGTCTCTTCTCTACTTTGTTCTACTCTACTCTACTCTACTCTATTCTAATATACTCAACTCTACTCTACCCTACTCTAACTTAGTTTAGCCTAGCATAGCCTAAACTAGGTCTAATTTACTTTACTAAAACCTAGTCTTATCTAACCTAGCTTTACTCTACTTTAATCTAGCCTAACCTCACTCTACTCTACACTTTCAGCTCTATTATTCTCTTCTCTAGTTTGCTCTGCTCTACTCTACTCTACTCTACTCTAATATACTCTACTCTACTCTACTCTAGCATAGTCAAGCTTACCCTTTCTTAGCTTATGATAGCCTAACCTAGCTTTATTATACTTTACTCTACACTACTCTACTCTACTCTACTTTACTTTACTTTAGCCTAGCCTAACTTAGCTCTGCTCTACTCTAGTTTTCTCCTACTCTACTCTCTTTTTCTTTACTCTACTTTATTCTACTTTTCTTTGCTCTAATCTCCCCTTGTCAACCTTACTCTACTCTAGCTTAGCCTAGCATACCTTACCCAATCCTCACCTATCATAGCACAACGTAGCTCTACTCTGCTCTAATCTAACTTTACTAACCTCTACTCCTTGCTACAGTACTCTAACCTAGTCCACTCCAACCTAGTTTAGCCTAACTTAGCTCTACTCTACTCAACTCTATGTAACTATAGCCTAGCCTAATCAACTTTGTTGTACTCTACTTTGCTCTACTCTTCTCAACTCTACTCTGCTTAACTCTACCCTACTCTACTTTGCCCTACTCTACTCTACTCTACTCGACTCAATTCTACTCTAGCCTAGCCTAACATAGCTTATCCTATCCTAGCCTTACTGAAGCTAGCCTAACCTAGCTCTATTCTACTCTACTATTCTATATTATACTTTACTCTACATTGCTATACTCTACTCCACTCTACTCTAATCTACTCTACTCAACCCTACTCAACTCTAACATAGCTTAGCCTAACCTAGCTCCACCCTAATCAACTATGCTATGCTCTGCTCTGCTCTACTCTACCACATTCTACTCTGCTTTACTCTGTTCCACTCTGGTCTACTTTGCTCTACTTTATCCTATTCTATTATACTTTTACTTAGCCTAGCCTAACCAAATCGAGCTCTACTCTACTCTACTTTACTTTACTCTAGCCTAGCCTACCATAACCAAGCCTAGCCTTACCTAGCTTAGGCTAACCTAGCTCTACTCTACTATACACAACTCTACTCTATTTTACTCTGCTCTGACTTAGCCTAACCTAGCTCTACCGTATTCTACTCTACTCTAGCCTAGCTTACCTAGCCTATGTTATCCTAGCTTAACCTAGCTTTTCACTACTTTGCTCCACTCTGCTTGGCTTTTCTATGCCATGCTCTATTATGCTCTACTATACTCTATAATGGTCTACTCTACTCTACTCTGCTTTGCTCTCTTTTGCTCTCCTCAACTCTACTCTACTCTATTCTACTCTACTCAACTCTACTCTACTCTAGCCTTGTCTAACCAAAATAAGCTCTACTCTAATCTACTCAACTCTACTATACTCAACTCTACTATAACCTAACCTAGCCAACCCTAATCAAACCTGGCTATACTCTACTATACTCAAGCCTAGCCTACATAACTTAGCCTTGCTTAAAGTAGCTCTGCCCTACTCTACTCATTTATACTCTAGTTTTCTCTACTCTTCTTATCTTTTCTCTGATTTGCTCTGCTCTTCTATACTCTTCTCTGCTCTACTCAATTCTGCTCTACTCAACTCTACTCTTCTCTGCTCTAATGTACTCTAGCCTTACCTAGCCTAACCAAGGTCTACTCTACCCTACTCTAGCCTAGCCTAGCTTAACCTCACTCTACCTTACTCTACTCTACCCTACTTTACCCTTGCCGAACCTAACCTAGTAATACTTTACTCTACTCTACTCTTCTACATGTTTCTCTACTGTTCCACACTCTACTTTACTCTGGTCTTCTCTACTCTCCTCTATTCTCTTATGCTCTACTTTGCTCAGCTTTGATATGCTCTATTTTGCTCTGCTCTCCACTACTCTTTTATACAAAACACCACTTTACTCTACTCTACTATGCTCTACCCTAGCCTACCCTACCCTATTCGAGCCCATTTTTGCTTAACCTAGCTATACTATACCTTACTCTACTCTACTCTACTCTACTTCAACCTTGCCTAGCTTAGCCCAACCTTGCTCTAATCTATTATACTCTACTATACTCTAGTATACTCTACTCTACTCTAGCTTAGCCTAACCTAGGGTAGCTAAGCCTAGCCTAACCTAACTCTATTCTTCTTTGCTTTGCTCTGTTTTGCTCTAATCTACTCGGTTATACTCTACTTTGCTATTGTCTACTTAGCTCTAACCTTCTCTATTCTAATCTACTCTAACCAAGCTTGGCCTTGTCTAGCCTATCTTAAATTAGCTCTACTGTACTCTACTCTACTCTATTATACTTGACACAACTTTCCTTTAGTCTACTCAACTCTACTCTATTGTAATATGCTCTTCTCTACTCTACTCTTCTCTATTTTAACCTAGCTTAGCCAAGTCTATCCTAATCTAGCTCTACTCTACTCTACTATACAGAAGCCTAGCGTATCCTAGCCTAACCTAACTCTGCTCTGCCCTACTCTACTTTTCTCTACATTACTCTACTGGTCTATACTTTACTCTGCTTTGCTCTACTTTACTTTGCTTTGCTCTACTCTGCTCTTCTCTACTCTACTCTACTTTGCATATATATGCTCTTCTCTACTCTGCTCTACTCTCTCTACTCTACTCTTGTCTGCTCTCCTCTCCTCTCGTCTCCTCTCCTCTCCTCTACTCTCCTCTCCTCTACTCTACTCTACTCTACATTACTCCACTCTACTCTACTCTAACCTACTCTACCTACTCTACTCCAACCTAACCTAGCATAATTTAGCTCTACTCTATGATAGTCCACTCTACTTTACTCTACTCTACTCTAACCTAGCCTAGCCTAGCCATGCTTATCCTAGCCTACTTAGACAAGCCTTACCTAACCTAACCTAGCTTTACTATACTCCACTCTACTATATACTATTTTACTCAACTCTACTCTACTAAGCTCTAACCTTGCCTAACTTAACCTAACCTAGCTTTGCTCTACTCTACCATGCTCTACTATACTTTTCCTTATGCTACTCTACTCTGCTCTACTCTATTTTACTCTACTCAACTCCACTCTTCTACTCTGCTCTACTCTCCTTTACTCTGCTATGCTCTCCTCTACTCTACTCTATCCTACTCTACTAGACTAGACTATACACTACTATACTCTACTACACTCTACACTACTCTACTCTACTCTACTCTACTCTACTCTACTCTACTCTATGCCACTTTAGCCTAGACTACCCTTGCCCAACAAAGGTCTACTATATTATACTATACTCTACTCCACTCAAGCCTAGCTTAGTCTAGCTCAGCCAGTCCTAGCCTACCCGAGCCTAGCATAGCCTTTTCTGACCTCGCTCTACTCTACTCTACTCTGCTCTACTATACTCGACTCTACTCTAACCTAGCCTAGCCAAGCTTTATTCTACTGTACTCTACTCCACTCTAGCTAGCCTTGCCTAGCATAGCCTAGCCTAACCTAAGCAAGCCCTCCTCTAATCCACTATACTTTGTTATGCTTTACTCTTCTCTTCTATGCTCTACTCTACTTTGCTATTCTCTGCTCTATTCTGTACTCTAACCTAGCCTAGCATCGCTTAGCCTAACCTAGCTCTACTCCACTCTACTCTACTCTAGCCTTACCTAGCCTAGCTTAGCCTTGTCTTCCTTTGCTCTTCTCTACTCAACTCAACTCTACTATACTCTTCTCTACTCTACTTTAACCTTGCTTAGCTTAACATAACCTAACTTAGTTTAGCCTAACATTGCTTTTTTCTACACTACTCTACTCTACTCTTCACAACCCTACTCTTCTCTATTATACTCTACTCTACACTACTCTACTATACTCTAGCCCTACCTTGCCTATCCTAAGCTAACTTAGCTCTGCATTACTCTAGTCTACTCTAATCTACTCTACTCTACAATACTCAACTCTTCATTAGCCTAGCT
The DNA here is from genome assembly GCA_023846275.1 of Vanilla planifolia. Taxonomy (NCBI): domain Eukaryota; kingdom Viridiplantae; phylum Streptophyta; class Magnoliopsida; order Asparagales; family Orchidaceae; genus Vanilla; species Vanilla planifolia. Next base: position 7,921 of record JAIUJO010000174.1, read on the forward strand.
TTGGCTGACCTAGCCTACCTAAGCCGACCCTAGCCTAACTTAGCCCAACCTAACCTTGCTTTATTCTACCCTACTCAACTTTACTCTACTTCACTCTTATCTACTCTGCTTAACTTTACTCTACTTTGCTCTACTCTACTCTACCCTAACCTAGCCTAGCTTAGCTCTACTATACTCTTCTCTACTCAACTCTATTCTACACATCTCTACTCTACTCTAAACTTGTCTAGCCTAACCCAACTTAGCATAGCCAAGCCTAACCTAGCTCCGCTCTACTATACTCAACTCTACTCTATTCTTATCTGATCTGCTCTACTCTACTTTTTAATTCTCAACTCTTCTCTTTTATGCTCTGCTCTTCATTGTTCTACACTGCTCCATTCTACACCACTCTGCTCTACTCTACTCTACTCTACTTTGCTCTGCTCTGCTTCACTTCACTTTCCTCTACTCTACTCTGCTTTGCTTTGCTCTGCTATTCTATTCTCTACTCTACTCTACATTGCTCTACTCTGCTCTTCACTACCCTACACTACATTGCTCTACTCTACTTTAATCTAATATACAACACTCTACTCTAACCTAGCTTAGCTTAACAAAACATAACTTAGCCAAACCAGCTCTACTCTACTATACTACTCTACTCCAGCTTAGCCTAGACTAGCCTAACTAAGCTTAGCTCAACCTAATGTACTCTACTCTACTAAACTCTACTATACTCCAATCTACTCTGCTCTACTAAACTCTACTCTACTCTAATCTACTCTTACCTTGCTTAGCTTAGCCTAGCCTAACTTAGCTTTACTCTACCCCACTCAAGCATAGCCTAGCCTCACCTCACTCTACTCAACTCTACTTTACTCTTCTCTACTCTTCTCTGCTATGCTCATCTCTAATATGCTCTACTCTACTCTACTCTTCTCTACTTTACCATATTTTTTCTACTTTTCTCTACTCTACTCTGCTCAATTCAACTCTACTCTTCCTTACTCTAGCCTAGCCTAGCCTAATCGATCTCTACTCTACTCTATTCTTGTTTAGCCTTGCATCACCTAGCCTAGCCTCACCTTCTATAGCCTAGCCTTACCTTGCCTAGCCTTGCCAAACCTAGCTCTACTCTACTCTAGCCTAGCCTATTATAACCTAACTTAGCTTAACCTAAGCAAGCTCTACTCTACTACAAGCTACTCTACTTCACTCTACTCTGCTCTAAGATAGCCTAGCCAAGCCTTGCTTAACCTAGCCTAACTTAGCTCTACTCTTCTCTACTCTGCTTTACTCTGCTTTACTCTACTTTACTCTAACCTGCTCTACTCTTTTCTACTCTACTCTGCTCTGCTCTACTCTACTCTACTCTACTCTAGCCTAGTCAAGCTTTGCCTAACATAGCCTAGCCTAACCTTGCCCTAATGTACTCTACTTTACTCTCCTATATTCTACTCACTCTACTCTACTCTTGCCTAGCTTGGCGTACCCTAGCCTAGCCTAATCTAACCTAGCTTAGTTAGCCAAACCTAGCTCTACTCTATTATACACTACTCTACTTTACTCAACTCAACTCTACTTTAGCCTCATATAGCCTTGCCTACCCTACCCTAACTTAACCTAGCCTAGCTTAACCTAGCTCTACACTACTTTACTCTACTATACTCTATTCTAGCTTAGCCTAGCCTAGCTTATCCTAACTTAGCTACACTTAACTCTACTCCACTCTATTCTACTTTACTCTACTCTAGCCTAGTCTAACCTAGCTTAGCCTAGCCTAACTTAGTCTAACCTTGCTCTACTCTACTATACTATATTATACTCTACTCTACTATAACCTAACCTAGCCTAGCATAACTTAGCTCTACTTTACTTGAGCCTAGCTTAGCCAAGCTTAGCCTAGCCTTACCTAGCCTAGCCTATCTTAGCTTAACCTAAATCTACTCTACTTTCCTCTACTCAGCTCAACTCTACTCAACTCTGCACTACTTTATTCTAACCTATCATAGAATAACCTATCCTCATTCTACTATACTCTACTCTACTCTACTTTACTCAACTCAGCTTTGCTTTGCTCTGTCTACTTTACTTTACTCTATTCTTCTTTACTCAACTCCACTTTACTTTGCTCTTCTTTACTCTGCTCCACTCTACTCTACTCTTCTCTACTCTACTCTACTCCACTCAACTCTACTATACTCTACTCTAACCTAGCCTAGCCTAGCCTAATTTAACTCTACTCTACCCTAGACTAGGTTAGCCATGTTGGCCTTGCTTAACTTAGCCTAGCTCTACTCTACTATGGTCTTCACTTTCTGCTCTTCTCTACTCTACAACATACTACTTTACTCTACTCTGCTTTGCTCTATTCTACTCTGCTCTGTTCTCTAGCTTAACCTAACCTAGCCCTACACTACTTTACTTTACACTATTCCAACCTAGCCCAGCTTAGCCTACCATAGCCTAGCCCAAACTAACCTAGCTCTACTCTACTCTAATCTATGCTACTCTACTCTACTCTACTCTACTAGGCTCTAGTCTACTCTACTCTAACCATTCCTAGCCTAGCCTAACCTTGCCTAGCCTAATTTAGGTCTACTCTTCCCTGTTCTACTCCTTTCTACTTTGACCTACTCTACTTTACTCTATTCTTCTCTACCTACCCTACTCTTCTCTATTCTACTCTACTTTACTCTAGCCTAGCCTAGCATAGCTTAATTTAGCCTAACTTAACCTAGCTCTACTCTTCTTTACTCTACTCTTATCTACTCTAGCCTGGCCTAGGCTCCTTAGCTTAGCCTAACCTAGTTTAGACCAACCAAACCTAGCTTTATTCTACTCTACTATACTCTATTCCACTCTCCTCTAGCCTTGCATAACCTAGCTTAGCCTACCCTAGCTTAGCTCTACCCTACTCCTCTCTATTCCACTTTACTCTAGCATAGTCTGGCCTCGTCGAGCAAAGCCTAACCTATCTCCACTCTGGCCTGCTCTGCATTGCTTTACTCTACTCTGTTCTGCTAAGCTCTGCTCTGCTCTGGTCTTGTCTACTCTACTCTATTTTTCTTTGCTCTGCTCTATTATACTCTACTATATTTTAGCCAAGCCTAGCCTCACCTAGCTCTATTCTACTCCACTCTACTCCACTCTACTCTACTCTGCTTTGCTCCACTCTACTGTACCTTAGCCTCGCTAGCCAGCCTTAGCTCGCCTAACCAAGCTCTACTCTACTCTATTTTACTTTGCTCTACTCTACTTTGCTCTGCTCTACTTTTCCCTACTCTACTTTGCTCTCCTCTACTCTACTAAGCAATTCTTTGCTTTACTTTGGTATGCTCTTCTATGCTCTACTTTACTCTACTTTACTCTAAACTTCTTTACTCTCCTTTGCTCTGTTATGGTCTGATTAGCTCTCCTTTGCTCTGTTATGGTCTGATTAGCTCTCCTCTACTTCACTCTCCTCTCCTCTCATCTCATCCTATATACTTTACTTAACTGTACTCTGCTTATTTTCTACTCTACTCTACTCTAATCTAACCTACTTTACTCTACTCTACTCGATCCTAACCTAGCCTAGCCAACATTAGCCTACCCTAGCCTAGCCTAGCCTAACATAGCTATACTCTACTCCACCTTACTCTATTATACTCTACTCTTCTCTTGCTAAGCCATGCTTAGCATAGCCTACCCTAGCCTAACCTAGCTCTGCTCTACTCTCTACTCTACTAAGTTCTACTCTACTCTACATTACTCTACTCTACTATGCATTACTCTACTCTGCTCTTCTTCTCTGTTCTACTATACTCTTATCTACTCTATTCTGTTCTAATCTTCTCGCCTTTTCTCTCTTCTACTCTACTTTACTCTACACTGCCTACTCTCCTCCATACTACTTTACTCTAATCTACTTTACTCTACTCTACTCTACTCTAGTCTAGTCTACTCTAATTTACCTAAGCCTAGCCTAGCTTTGCCAAACCTTGCTCTACTCTACTCTATCCAACTCTACTCTACACTATTCTACTCCATTATACTCTTGCCTAGCCTAGCCTAGACTACCCTTACCTAACCTTGCTTAGCCTAACCTAGCTTTGCTCTAGTATACTATGCTCTTCTCTTCTTTTTATTACACTGTTCTACTCTACACTCTACCCTGCTCTATTTTTCTTTCCACTACTTTGCTCTGCTCTACTATACTATACTCTTCTCTACTCTACTCTACTTTATTATACTCTAGCTTATCTTAGCTTAGCCAAACCTAGCTCTACTCTACTCTATTATACTCTAGCCTAGCCTAACCTAACCTAACCACCAAGCTTACCCTAGGCTAACCTAGTTCTACACTACTCTACTCTTCTCTACATCACTCTACTCTACTCTACTCTACTCTACTGTACTCTACTCTAACCTAGCTCTGCCAAACATAGACTACCTAGCTATACTCTACTCTAGTCTAGCCTAACTTAACCTAGCTCTTCTTTACTCTGCTTAGCTCTACTCTACTCTACTCTTCTTAGCTCTACTATGCTCTATTATGCTCTGCTTTTCTCTCCTCTTCTTTACTCTTCTCTACTCTACTATACTCCACTTTATTCCACTCTACTCTGCTATGGTCTACTCTATTCTACTCGATGCTACTCTACTCTTCTATCCTAAATGCTACTCTAGTACACTCTAATCTACCCTACACTACTTTACTCTACTTGATCCTAACCTATCCTAGCCAATGTTAAACTACCCTAGCCAACCTAGCCTAACATAACTCTACTTTACCCTACTCTACTATACTCTACTCTTCTCTAGCCAAGACAAACTTAGCCTAGCCTACCTTAGCCAAACCTAACTCTGTTATACTCTACTCTACTCATTTATGCTTTACTCTTTATTACTCTGCTCTTCTCTACATTACTCTATTATGCTCTTTTTTTTGCTCTACTCTACTCTGATCTACTGCTCTTTTCTGCTCTTCTCTCCTCTTGTCTCTTCTACTTTAGTCTATACTACTCTCCTTCACACTACTCTACTGAACTCTACTTTACTCTACTCTACTCTAATTTACTCTACTCTACTCTATTCAAGCCTAGCCTAACCTTGCTCTACTCTACTCTACCCTACTCAACTCTACTCTTCTCTATTCTACTCTGTTATACTCTTGCCTAGCCTAGACTACCCATGCCTAACCTAGCTTACCCTAACCTAGCTTTACTCTACTCTACTGTGCTCTTCTTTACTTTTTAAAGCTCTGCTCTGCTCTACACTCTACTCTTCTTTGTTCTACTTTGCTCTGCTATCCTCTGCTATCCTCTGTTTTACTCTACTCTACTTTATTATACTCTAGCCTAGCTTAGCTTAGCATAACCTAGCTCTACTCTACTATACTATTCTCTATTATACTCTAGCCTAGCTTAGCCTAGCCTGGCCTAACCTAACCTAACCAACCAAGCTTAGCCTAGCCTAACCTAGTTCCATTCTAATCAACTCTACTCTGCTCTACTATACTCTACTTTAACCTAGCTCTACTGAACCTAACCTCGCTCTAGTCTATTATACTCTACTCTACCCTACTCAACTCAACTCTACTCTAGCCTCGCAAAGCCTAGCCTACCCCTAGCTTAACCTAGCTTAGCCTAACCAAGCTCTACTCTACTCTATTATACACTATTCTAACTTAGCCTAGCCTAGCTTATCCAAACTTAGCTCCACTCTACTTTACTTTACTTTTACTTAATTCTACTTTACATACTCTAGCCCTGTCATTCCTAGCCTAGCTTAGCCAAACCTAACTCTACACTGGTCTACTATGCTCTTCTCAACACTTCTTGGTTTTGCTATGCTCTGCTCTACTCTATTGAGCTCTACTCTGCTCTACTCTACTCTACTATATTATACTCTATCCCAGCCTAGCGTAACTTAGCTCTACTCTACCCTACCTTACTCTACTCTATTCTAGCTAGCCTTGCCAAGCCTACGCAAGACTACACTATCCTAGCCTACTCTTGCTCTACTCTACTTTATTCTACTCTTCTCTACTCTTGACTACTCTACTCTAATCTACTCTACTCCACTCCACTCTACTCTAGCATAGCCTAGCCTACCCTAACCTAACTTAACCTAACCTGGCTCTACTTGACTCTATTATACTCTACTCAACTCTGGCCTTGCCTGGCCTTGATTGGCCTAGCATAGCCTAACCTACCTCTGTTCAACTCTACTTCGCTTCTCTCTGCTCAACTCTACTCTACACAACTATGCTCTACTCTACTCTACTCTCCTTTGCAACTCTACTCTACTTTGCTCTGCTCTATTCTTCTCTACTCTGCTCTACTCTACTCTCATGAACTCTATTCTATATTACTCTACTCTGCTCTACTCTACTCTATTATACTTTACTCTATTCTACTATACTTTACTCTATTCTACTCTATTATACTCCACTCCACTCTATTGTACTCTAGCCTAACCTAGGCTATCTTAGCCTAATCTAGCTCCACTTTACTCTACTCTACTCTACTTTAGCTTAGCTTAGCCTAGCCTTACCTAATCTAGCCCTACTCTACTCTACTCCATACTACTCTACTCCACTCTACTCTACTCCACTCTACTCTACTCTACTCTAATCGAGCCTAGCCCAGCCTTGCCAAACCAAGCCTAGCCTAAACTAACCTAGCCTAAGTTATCTCAACTCTAATCTACATTACTTTACTCTACTCTGCTCTACTCCTATCTACTCTACTTTGCTCCACTCTACTCTATTATACTCTTTTCTACTCTACTCTACTCTTTTAAACTCTAGCCTAGTTTAAATTAACCTAACCTAGCCTTGCTTAACTTAGCTCTACAATACTCTTCTCTACTCTACTCCACCCAACTCTACTATAGCATAAGCTAGCCTACCCTAATATAGCTTAACCTAGCATAGCTTAGCCCAAAAAAAGGCAGCTCTACTGTATTCTACTTTACCTTACTCTTCTCAACTCTACTTTACTCTACTCAATTATACTTTAGCCTACCCAAGCCTATCTTAGCCTAGCCTACCCTAACCTAGCCTAACCTCACTCTACTCTACTTTACAGTACTCTACCCAACTCTAACTTAGCCTTGCCTAGCCTATCCGAGCCAAGCTCTACTCTACTCTTCTTTACTCCACTTTATTCTACTCTACTCAAGCCTATCTTAGCCTAGCTTAGCATAACCCAGCTTTGCTCTGGTCTTCTTTTCTCTACTCTGCTCTGTTCTACTCTGCTTTACTATACTCTTCTCTGATCTACTGTACTTTATTATAGCCAAATTTAGCCAAGCCTAACCAAGCCTTGCCTAACCTAGCTCTACTCTACTCTACTCTATTCTACTCTGCTCTAGTCTCATCAAGCCTAACATAGATCTACTTTTCTCTATTTTGCTCTGCTTTATTGTACTTGTTTCTATTCTATTATGCTCCACCCCACTCTACTTGTTTATGCTCTACTCAACTCTGCTCTACTCTACTCTTTTCTACTCTGCACTATTTTACTCAAGCTTAGCCTTTCCTATCCTAACCTTGATCTACACTACTCTACTCGACTCTAGCCAATCCTAACAAAGCCAAGCCTAGCCTAGCTAAACCTAACCTAACCTAGCTCTACTCTACTTTACTCTGCTCTACTATGCTCTAAACTACTCAACTCTGCTTTGCTCTACTCTGCACTATTACAGCAAATCCTCACCCAGCCTAGCCTAGCCTAGCAAAACCTAGCCTAGCCTAGACTAGCCTAACTTAGCTCTACACTACTCTACTTTACTCAACTATACTCTGGGCTAGCTTAACCAAGCCTAGTCTAGCCTAGCATAACCTTGCTACACATTACTCTACTCTACTCTACTATACTATACTCTACTCTGCTCTAAACTACACTACTCTACTTTAACCTAGCCTAGCTAAGCCTAACCTTGCTCTACTCTACTCTACTCAACTCTGCTCTGCTCTACTTTATTTTTCTCTTCTCTCTCTACTCTACTCTTCTCTTCTCTCCTCTACTCTGCTCTTCTCTACTTTACTTTACTCTGCTCTACTCTGCTTTCCTCTAATCTACTAAACTTTAGCCTTTTCTACCCTGACATAGTTTAGCATAACTGAGCTCTACTCTATTAAACTCTACTTTACTATAATTTATCCTTGCCTAGCCTATCTTATCCTAGAAAAACCTAGCTCTATAGTACTCTACTGTACTCTAACCTAGCTTAACCGAGCCAAGCCTAGCCTAGCTATGCTCTACTCTGCTCTGCTCTAGCCTAGCATAACCTAGCCTAGTCAATCCTTGTCTATCCTCACCTAGCTTTGCCTAACTTTACTCTACTTAGCTCTACTCTGCACCACTCTACTCTGTTGTACTCTACTCAGCTCTACTCTACTCTGTTCTATTATACTTTAGCCTAGCTTGGCCTAAGCTAGCTCTACTCTACTCTACTCTACTATACTCTACTCTAACATAGCATAGCTTAACTTAGCCAATCCTAGCCTAACCTAGCAAAACCTAGTGCTACTCTACTCTACTCTACTCTACTCTACTCTACTCTTCTCTACTTTACTCTACTCTAACCTAGCCTAACCAAGTTGTATTATATTATACTCTACTCTACTCTACTCTCTTCTACTCTCCTCTACTCTATTTTGTTCCACTCTAGCCTAACCTAGCCTGACCTAGCCAAGCATAGCCTAGGCTAGCCTAATATTGGTCTGTACTGCTTTACTCTGCTTCAATCTTCTCTGCTCTACTCTACTCTACTTTGCTCAATATTTCTCTACTCTATTCTTCTCTACTCTACCTTATTATACTATACTATACACTTCTCTACACTGCTCTCTACTTTACTCTCCTCTACTCTACTCTATTTTACTCTACTCTACTATACTCTCCTCTAACATAACCTAGCCTAGCTTAGCCTAACAAAGCACTACTCTACACTACTCTACTCTACTCTAGCTAGTCTTTCCAAACCTAGCTATTCTATGCTCTGCTTTGCTTTACTCTGCTTTGCTCTACCATACTTTGCTCTGCTATGCTCTGCTTTGCGTTACTCTACTCTACTATACTCAATTAAACTCTAGCCTAGCTTAAACAAACATAGCTATATTCCACTCTACTCTACTCTACTCTAGGCTAATTTAGCCTAGTCTAGCCTAGCTCTACTCCATTTTACTCTACTTTATTCTACTCTATGCTCCTCTAACCTTGCCTAGCTTATCATAGCCAAGTATAGCATATTCTAACCTAACACTACTATGCCTTGCTCTACTCTGCTATGCTCTGCTATACTTTTCTCTACTCTGCTCTGCTCTACTCTACTCTACTCTAATCTTCTCTGGTCTGCTCAACTCCACTTTTCCCTACTCTGCTCCACTCTACTCAATTTTACTCTAGCCTTACCTAGCCTAAACTAGGCAAGCCTAATCAAGCTCTTCTCTACCCTACTCTTCTCCACACTACTCTACTCCACTCTACTCTAGGCTAGCTTTGCCTAGCCAATCTTAGCCTAGCCTCGCTTAAACTAACTCTACTCTTCTCTACTCTACTCTACTCTACTATATTATACTCTACTCCACTCAAGTCAATTCTACTCTAACCTAGCCTAGCCTTGTCTTTCCTAGCTCTACTCTTCTCTACTCTACTCTAACTTACCCTTACATAGCCTAGCCTAGCCAATCCTAGCCTAACTTAGCTCTATTTTACTATGCTTTGCTCAGCTCTACTCCATTCTACTCTGTTTTGCTCTTCTTTACTCTACTCTACTCTACATTACTTCTACTCTATCTTACTCTACTTTATTGTATTCTAGCCTAGCCTAGCCTAATCTAGCTCTACTCAACTCTACTCTAGCCTAACCTAGCCTACCCTAGCCTTGCCTAATTTATCAAAACCTAACTCTTCACTACTCTACTCTCCTCAACTCTACTCTACTCTACTCTACACTACTCTACTCTATTATACTCTACTCCACTCTACTCTACTATACTCTACTATACTATAACCTAGCTTAGCTTAGCCTACCCTAGCTCTACTGTGCTCTACTCTGATCTTCTTGGCTCTACTCTACTCTGCTATGCTCTTCGCTATTCTACTCTGCTCTACTTTATTTTTTTCTAGTCTGCTCGACTCTGCTCTATTCTACTCTACTCTATTCTACTCTACTCAAGCCTAGCCTAGCCTAACCAAGCTCTACTCTACTTTACTTTACTCCTCTATACTTTACTCTACTCTTCTTTAGCCTATCCTAGCCTAGCCTACCATAGCTCTTCTCTACTCTTCTCTACTCTACTCTACTCTAACCTATCCTATCCTCACTTAACCTAGCTTTACTCTACTCTACTCTACTATATCCTAGCTTAACGTAACCTAAGCCCTTCTATAGCCTAGCCTAGCTTAGCCAATCCTAACTTTACTCAGCTTTATTCTGCACTACTCTAATCTACTATACTCTACTATACTCTATTTTATTCTACTCAGCTTTGCTCTGCTCTACTCTACTCGACTCTATTGTATTCTAGCCTAGCCTAACCAAGCTCTACTCAATTAAACTCTACTCAAGGTTAGCTTAATCTAAACTAGCTTACCCAATTGTAGCCTAGCTTAACTTGGCTGTACTCTAACTATACTTTAATCTTATCATCTCAGCTCTATTCTACACTACTCTATTCTTCTTTGTTCTACTCTACCAAGCTCTATTATTCTCTACTCTACTCTACTCTATTCTATTAAACTCTACTCTAATCCACTATTGCCTAGCCTATCCTAGCCTAACCTAGCCTAGCCAAGCTCTACTCTACTCTGCTCTACTTTACTCCAACCAAGCCTTGCTTAGCCTACCCTAGACTAGCTTAGCATAGCCTAACCTAGCCTAACCATGCTTTACTCTATTCTACTAAACTCTACTCTAACCTAACCTTGCCTAACCTTACCTAACTTAGCTCTACTCTACCATACTCTAGCCTAGCTTAGCCTAAACTAGCCTTGCCAAGTTCAGCCTAGCCTAGCCTAGCTTGCCCTAACCTAACTCTACTCAGCTCTACTTTGCTCTACTCTACTCTACCCTACTTTGCTCAGCTCTACTATGCTCTTCTCTACTTTGCTCTATTTTACTCTAGCCCAGCCTACCCTAACATAACAAAGCCCTACTCAACTCAACTCTACTCTACTCTAGCCCAGTATAGCCTAGCCTAGCCTACCCTGCCCTAGACTAACCAAACCAAGCTCTTTTCTACTATACTCTACTCTACTCTACTCTTACCTATCCTAGCCTAACCTTGCTCTACTCTTCTCTACTTTTCTCTACCCTACTCTCTGCTTTACTCTTCTCTACCCTACTCTATTCTGCTCTAATCTACTTTTATCTACTCTACTCCACTCTAATATATTATAGCCCAACCTATCTTAGCCTAAAAAAAGCACTACTCTACTCAACTCTACTCTAACTTATTATACTCTGCTCTTCTCTACTCTAGCTTAGCCTACCTTAGCATAGCCTAGCCAAGCTTAGCCCAACCTAAACTAGCACTACTCTATAATACTATACTCCACTATACTCTACTCTACTCTAACTAGGGCTAGCAAACTTAACCTAGCTTTACTCTACTCTACTCTACTCTGCTCAACCCTATACTACTTTACTATGCTAGGCTCTACTCTGCTCCACTCTACTTTATTACATTGTGGTTTTTAAAACTATATTATATTTTACTCTGCTTTATTCTACTCTGCTTTGCTCTACTCTACGCTACTTTAGCCTAGCCAAAGCTAGCCAAGCCTAGCCTTGTCAAATCTCAGCTCATTTCAGCTCAGCTCTACTCTACTCTAACTTTCTCTACTCTGATGTACTTTACTTTCCTCTGCTCTATGCTAAACTTCTCTACTCAGCCCTGCTCTACTATACTCATCTTTGCTCTACTCTACTCTACTTAACTCTACTGTACTCTACTCTATTTCACTCTACTCTACACTACTCTGCTCTAGCATAGTCTAACTTAGCTCTACTCTACTCAGCGCTGGTTTACTCTACTCTACTCTAAACTACTCTGATTTTCTCTAATCTATTATACTCTACTATGTTCTATTCTATTATACTTTGCTCTATTCTACTCTGCTCTACTTTTCTCTCCTTTATTCTACTCTACTTTACTCTACTCTATTCTACTTTACTTTACTCTGCTCTATTTTTCTCTACTCTACTCTAATCTACTCTAGCCTAGTTTAGCTTAGGCTGACCTTGCTCTACTTTATTATACTTTGCTTTACTCTACTCCACTATGCTCTAACCTAGCCTAGCCTTCCTTAGGATAGCCTAGCCTAGCCAAGAATAACTTAGCTCTACTTTACTTTGCTCTACTTTATTCTAATATAATGTACTCTACTCTACTCAACTCTAGCCTAGCCTAACCTAACCTAGCTCTACTTTATATTACTCTATCGAACTATATTCTACTCTACTCTAGCTTAGCCTAACTTGACCTAGCTCTACACTACTCTACTCTAATTCGCTCTACTATGCTCTGCTCGACTCTACTCATTGCTCTACTTTAATCTAGTCTTCTCAACATTATTAAACTCTACTCTACTATACTGTAGCATAGACTAGCCTAGCCTAGCTAAGTCTAACCTTGCTCTTCTCGACTCTACTCTAGCCTAGCCAAGCCTAACATAGCTCTAATTTAGTCTAGTCTAGTCTAGTCTACTCTAGTCTACTTTGTTCTACTCTGCTCTACTCTACTCTACACTACTCGTCTCTACTCTACTAAACTCTACTCAACCTTATTATACTTTATCCTAGCCTAGCCTGAACTTGCTTTACTCTACTCTATTCCACTCTACAATATCGTACTCTAGCATAGCCTAGCCTACCTATCTTACCCTAACCTAATAGCCTCACCAAGCTATACTCTACTATATTATACTCTGCTCTACTCTACTCTCTTTTATTCTATTCTACTCTACTTTACTCTAGTCAACCCTACTCTGACATTGCCTAGCCTAGCTTAGCCTAACTTAGCTCTACCATACTCTACTCTACTCTAGCCTAGCCTAGCTTGGCTTAACTAGCTCTACTCTTCTCTACTATGCTATGCTCTACTTTGCTCTGCTCTGCTCTTCTTTTCTCTGCTTTGCTCTGCTTTATTCAACTTTCCATTATTCTACTCTACTCTACTCTACTCTGCTCTCACCTAGTTTAGATTAACCTAACAAACCTCTACTCTACTCTACTCTGCTCTAGCCTTGCCTAACCTATTCTAGCTTTGCTTGCTCTGTTCATTTCTGCTCTATTCTACTCCACTCTACTCTGCTCTGCTCTACTCTATTCTACTCCACTCTACACTAGACTAGCCTATCCTACCAGCTTAGTCTAACCTAGCCCAGCCTTACTAAACCTAGAGCTACTTTGTTATGCTCTACACTGCTCTGCTCTTCTCTTCTCTACTCTACTCTACTAATCTCTACTCTACTCCACTGTGCTCTGCACTATTCTACTCTATCTTAAAAAAGCTTAGCCCTACCTACCCTAGCTTAGCATGACCTAGCCTAGCCTAGCCTTGTTTAACCTAACCTTACTCTACTCTACTCCACTCTACTCTACTCACTCTACTCTAGCCTAGCTTAACCTAGACTAGCTTAGCCTAGCTTAACCTTGCTCTACTCTACTATACTATACTATATTCTATTCTACTTTAACCTAGCCTAGACTAGCTTTACTCTACTCTGCTCTACTCTGCTCAACTATGCTCTACTCTGCTATGCTCAACTCTACTCTACTATACTCTTCTCTACTCTGCTCTGCTCTTCTCTGTTCCACTCTTCTCTACTCTACTATACTCTACCCCACTCTAGCCTTTCCTAGCTTATCCTAACTGAGCCTTAATCTACTCTACACTACTCTACTCTACTATATTCTAACCTTTCTTAGCCTACCCTAGCCTAACCTAGCCTAACCAACCTCTACATTACTCTACTCTACACTACTCTACTCTATTCTATCCTTGTCTAGTTTATCATAGCCTATCCAAGCTCTACATTACTCTACTCTATACTATACTCACACTCTCTTTATTCTACTCTACTGTAAACTAACATAGCCAAGCCTAGCCTAACCTAGCTCTACTCTGCTCTAGCCTAGCATAGCTTAGCCTTGACTGGCCTCGCTTAACCTCAACCAGCTTAGCTTATCATAACTCTTCTCCATTCTGCTCTACACTGCTTTGCTTTGCTCTACTCTGTTCTTCTCTACTCTACCATGCTCTAGCTTAGCCTAGCCTAACCTAGCTCTACTCTACTTTACTCTACTCTATGCTAGCCCAGCATAGCCTACCCTAGCTTAGCCTAGCCAAACATACCTCTACTCTACTCTACTCTACTCTAACCTAACCTAACCTATTGTACTCTAAAATTTTTTACTCTAGTCTTCTCTTCTCTACTCTACTCTACTCTAACCTAGCCTAACCTAACCTAGCCTAACATAGCCAAGCCTAGCCTAAACTTGCTCAGCTCTACTCAACTCTACTCTACTTTACTCTGCTCTCTTTTACTCTACTCTACTACAACCTAACCTTGCCTAGCCTAGCAAAGCCTAGCCTAGCCTAGCCAAACCTAGCTATATTATATGCTACTCTACTCTACTCTAGCCTTGCCTAGCCTAACCTAGATCTGTTCTACTTTACTTTCCTCTACTTTGCTCTTATCTGCTCTACTCAATTCAGCTTTACTCTGCTCTATTCTACTCTAATATACTCTATTAAACTATAGCCTAGCCTAGCATAGCATTACCTAACCTTACCTAGCTCTTATCTACTCTACTCTGCTCTGCTCCACTCTAACTTAGCCTAGCCTAACCTAACCTAACCTTGCTTTAATCTACTCTACTATATTCTATTCAACTCTCTAGCCTAGCCTAACTTAGCTCTGCTCTGGTTTACTTTGGTTTTCTCAGCTCTACTCTACAATGCTCTATTATGTTCTTCTCTCTTCCCCTCTCCTCTGCTCTCCTCTTCTCTCCTTTCCTCTCTTCTCCTCTTCTCTCCTCTACTTTGCTCTACTCTACTCTACTCTACTCTACTCGACTCTATTCTTCTCTACTCTACTTTATTATACTCTACTCTATTCTACTCTACTCTACTTTATCCTTACCTAGCATAGCCTAAACTAGCTCTAGTCTATTCTACTCCTCTCTACTCTACTTTACTCTACTTTAGTCTAGCCTCACCTAACCTACCTTATCCTAGCCTAACTTAACCTAGCTCAACTCAACTCTACTCCACTATAATTTACTCTAAACTAGCATACCCATGCTTATCTTAACTCTGCTTTACTCTATTTTACTCTACTCTATACTACTCTGACCAACTATAGTCTACTCTACTCTACTCTTCTCTGTTTTGATTTACTCTACTCTACTCTTCACTACCATATGCTAACCTTGCCTAGCCTAGCCTAGCTTGGCCTAAACTAGCTCTACACTACATTACTATACTCTTCACTACTACTATAGCATTGCCTAGCCTAGCTTAACCTAACTTAGCTAATCTCTACTCTACTCTAGTCTACTCAACTCTGCTCTAGTCTACTCTACTTTACTCTATCCTAGCTTAGCCTAGCCTAACCTAGCTTTACTCTGCCCTACTCTGCACTACTCTGCTCTACTCTACTCTACTATACCCTACTCTAGCATAGCTTGGACTAGCCTAGCCAAAACCTAGCTTAGTCTCCTAACTTAGCTTGACTCTGCTCTGCTCTACTCTATCCTTCTCTTCTCTACTCTACTATGTTATGCTCTACTCTACTCAGCTCTTCTCTACTTTGCTCTACCCTACTTTACTTTATTATACTCTACTGTACTCTAGCTTAGCCTAGCCCAACCAAGTTGTACTCCACTCTACTCTAGCAAAACCTAGCCTATCATACCCTAGCCTAGCCTAATTTAGCTATACTTTACTTTACTTTACTTTAATGTACTCTACTAAATTCTACTCTTACTCTATTCTACTCTACTCCACTCTACTCTATTATACTCTAACCTTGCTTACCCTAGCCTAGCTTAGCCTAGCCTAGCCTAACCTAGCTCTACTATACTCAACTCTACCCTAATTTAGCCTAGCTTAACTTAGCTCTACTCCACTTTACTTTTCTTTACTTGCTCTACTCCACTATTCTTTTATCCACTCTGCCATGCTTTGCTTTATTCTACTCTGCTCTACTCTACTATACTCTACTGAGCTATGCTCAGTTCTACTCTACTCTACTCTTCTTTACTTTACTCCATTCTTCTCTATAATAGCCTAGCCTAACCTAGCCTAGTATAGCCTATCCTTGCTAAACCTACCTTAACCTTGCTCTACTCTACTCTACTCTACTCTACTATACTCTACTCTACTCTGCTATACTCTGCTCTACTATACCTTACTCTACTCCAACCTAGCCTTGCTTAGCCTAAGCTAGGTCTACTCTACTCTTCTCTACTTTGTGTTACCTGACTCTGCTCTTCTTTGCTCAACTCTACTCTACTCTATTTTACTCTAATCTACTTTGCTCAGCTCTGCTCTACTCTTCTCTACTCTACACTATTTTTCTCTGTTCTACTCTACACTATTCAAATCTCCTCTAGCATAGACTAGCCTAAATTATCTAAGCTCTACTTTACTCTAACCTAGCCCAGCCCAACCTAACTTAGCCTAGCTCTACTCAGCTCTACTCTTCTCTACTACACTCTAATCTACTCTATTAGAACCTAGCCTAGTCTATCTTAGCCTAACCTTGCACTACCCAACTCCACTCTACTCAAGTCGAGCCTAGCCTAGCCTAGCCTGACCAAGGCTGTCCTTGTCGAACCCACCTTTTCTCTGTTTTGCTTTGCTCTGCTCTACTCTAATTTTCTCTACTCTTTGCTACTCTACTCTGCTCTACTCTATTCTTCTCTGCTCTACTCTGCACTGCTTAGCTCTGCTTTACTTAACTCTCCTTTACTCTTCTCTACTCCACTCTATCTACTCTACTCTACTCTATTCTACTATATTCAACTCTAATAAAGTTTAGCCTAACCTAGCCTAGCTCTACTCTACACAACTTTACTATGCTCTACTCTACTTTTCTCTGCTCCACAATGCCATGCTCTACTCTATTCTACTCTACTATGCTCTACTCTACTCTACTATGCTCTACTCTACTCTACTATACTTTTCTCTACTCCACTTTGCTCTACTTTGCTCTACACTATTGTACTCTCTTCTTGCTTAGACTAGCCTAGCTTAACCATGCTCTACTTTACTCTAGCCTAGCCTAGCCCAACCCAAGCTAACTTAGCCTAGCCTAGGCTAGGCTAGCTCTACTCTACTCTACTAGAACCTAACCTAGTCTATCTTATCTAACCTTGCTCTACCCGACTCTACTCGACTCTAGCTGAGCTAAGCTTAACCTAACCTAGCCCATCCTAGCAGAACCTACCTTTTCTCTGCTTTGTTTTACTATGCTCTACTATACTTTTCTCTACTCTTCTCTACTCTACTCTGCTCTACTCTACTCTTCTCTACTCAGCTCTTCTCTGCTTAGCTCTTCTTTGCTCTCCTCTACTCTACGCTATCTACTCTACTCTACTCTATTCTACTCTAGCATAGTTTGGTTTAACTTAGCCTAGCTCTTCTCTATTGTACTCTACTCTAGCCTAGCCTAACCTAACCTAGCTCTGCTTTGCTCTAATCTACTCTTCTCTCCTCTCCTTTGCATTTATCTCCTCCCCTCTCCTCTCCTCTTCTCTACTCTATTCTATTCTACTCTACACTACTCTACTCTACTTTACTTTACTCTTCCCTTCCTTACTCTAACCCAGCCTAACCTATCCTAACTCTACTTTACTTTACTCTACTCTAGCCTAGCCTAGACTAATCTTGCTCTTTTTTATTCTACTCTGCTCTACTCTACTTTGCTGTGCTCCACTCGACTCTACTCTACTCTACTCTACCCAAAGCTATTCTACTCAGCTCTACTTTACTCTATTCTACTCTACTATACTCTAGCCTAGCTTACCTTAACCAAGCTTACCCAAGCCTATCTTAGCTCTATTATACTTTCCTTTATACTACTCCACTCTTCTCTACTATAGCCTAGCCTAAGCTTGCTCTTCTCTTCTCTAATCCACTCTGCTATACTCTACTATGCTCTACTCTACTCTCCTATCCTCCACTCTACTCATCTCTACTCTATTATTGTTTTGCTCTACTCTACTATGCTCTGCTCTGCTCTACTCTGCTCTGCTCTACTCTACTCTACTCTGTTCTTCTTTACTTTACTATAATCTATTATAATCTAGCCTAACTAAAACTTAGCCTAAACTAACTCTACCTTAGTCTACAATACTCTATTACTCTAACCTAGCTTACCCCTGCCTAACCTAAACTTTCCTTATTCAACTCTACTCTACTCTACTATAATCTACTATACTCTACTTTAGCCTAGCTTTTCCTTGCCTAACCTAGCTCTGATTTATTCTTCTCTACCATGCTATGCACTACTCTACCCTACTCTACTATGCTCTTCTTTACTCAGGTCCACTCTGATCTACTATGCTCTGCACCACTCTACTTTACTCTAGCTTAGTTTAGCCAAGCTTAACCTTGCTTAGCCTAGCCTAACCTTGCTCAACACTAATCTACTCTACTCTACTCAAGCATATCTTAGGCTAGCCTAATCTAGCTCTACTAAACTCTCCTCTCCTCTATTATACTCTGCTCTTCTTTACCCTACTATGCTATGCTCTACTCTACTCTACTCTACATTGCTTTGTTATGCTCTACTCAACCTTAACCTACACTACTATACTCTATCATAGCCTAGCCTAACCTAGCTTCACTTTATTCTAATCTACTCTATTATATCTACTCAACTTTAGCCTAGTCTTGCCTACCCTATCCTATCCTTGCCTAGCCTAACTTAACCAAGCTTTACTCCACTTTACTCTACTTTGCTCTACTCTACTTTACTCTACTCTACTCTGCTCTACTTTACTCTGCTGTGCTTTAACCTTGCCTAACGTAGCCAAACCTTGCTCTACTCTACTTTTCTCCACTCAACTCTGCTCAACTGTAGCATAGCCTAACCTAGCTCTACTCTGCTCTCCTCTCCTCTACTTTGCACTACTCTACACCACTCTATATTGCACTACTCTATTCTACTTCGCTCTACTCTGATCGGCTCTACTCTGCTCAACTTTACTCTACTCTTCTCTACTCTACTCTACTTTACTCTAGCCAAGCCTAACCTAGCCTCGCCAAGCCTGTCCTTACCTAGCCTAGCCTAACCTTGCTCTACTCTACTCTTCTCTACTCCATTATACCCTATTCTATCCTAGACTTGCTAAGCCTAGCTTAATCGAGCTCTACTCTATTGTACTCTACTTTACTCTTGCCAAGCCTAGCCATGCCTTTCCTTACCTAGCCTTACTTAACCTAGCTCTACTCTACTTTACTCTCCTCTATTATACTCTATTCTATCCTAGCCTAGCCTAGCCTAATCGAGCTCTACTCCACTCTACTCTTTTATACACCACTATACTCTGCTCACCTCACTCTACTCCACTCTAACATTGCTTAGTCTAGTAAAACCTTGCTCTAATCTACTTTACCCTACTCCACTAAACTTTACTCAACTCCAGCTTAGGCTAGCTTAACTTAACCTAACTCTGCTCTGCTCTACTTTGCTCCACTCTACCTTACTCTGCTCTATTCTACTTTACTCTACTCCACTCTACACTGCTCTTCTCTTGTCTACTCTAATCTACTTTGCTCAAACCTAGCCTAACCTAAGCTAGCCTAGCCTTGCCTTGCCTAGGTCTACTCTACTTTACTCAACTCTACTATTGTCTACTCTACTCTATTAAACTCTACTGCACTCTACACTATTCTACTGTAACCTAGCCTAGCCTTTCGTTGCCTTTCCTAGCTTAGCATAATTTAGCTCTACTCTACTGTGCTCTACATTAGTCTTCTCTATTCTATTATATTATGATCTACTCTTCTCTACTCTGCTCTACTTTGCTCTACTCTACTCTAGCTGATCCTAGCCAAGCTTAATTGAGCTCTACTCTACTTTACTTTGCTCCTCTCTCTTACTCTACCCTAGCTTACCCTATCCTAGTCTAGCTTAGCCTATCCTAGTTTTACTCTTCTCTACTCTACTTTACTCAACTCTAACCTAACCTTGCTTAGCCTTGCCTAACCTAGCTCTACTCTACTATACTCTATCCTAGCAAAGTGCTGCTTAGCTTATCCTAGCCTAATCTTGCTTTCCTCTACTTTGCTCTGTACTGCTCTACTTGACCTACTCATAACTGCTCTGTTTTCCTTTACTCTACTTTACTTTGCTCTACTCTACTCTGCTCTGCTATGCTCAGCTCAGCTGAGCTTCACTTTCTATACTCTCCTCTACCCTACTTTACTCTAATATATTCTACTCTAAACTAACCTAGCCTAACCTAGCTCTAGTCTACCCTACACTAGTCTACTACACTCTACTCTACTCCACTCTATGAAACACTACTCCACTTTAGGCTAACCTAGCCTACCCTAACGTAAACTAGCTCTACTCCACTCTCCTCTACACTACCATACTTTACTCTGCTCTACTATACTCTAATCTACTCTATTCTATATTGCTCTACTCTGCTCTTATCATCTCTTCCTTACTCTACTATGCTCAACTCTACTCTACTATACTCCACTCTACTCTGCTCTACTCTGCTCTACTAAACTTTACTCTATTCTACTCTACTATACGCTACCCCTGCCTAGCCTAACCTAACTCTACTCTTGCTCTACTTTACTCAATTTTGCTTTTTTTAACTCTACTCTACTCTACTTTACTCTGTACTACTCTACTCTAAGCTAGCCTTGCCTAAACTAACCTAGCTCTACCCTACTTGACTCTACCCTACTCTATTATACCCTACTCTACTCTACTTTACCCTACACTAGCTTAGCCTAACCTAACTCTATTTTGATCTACTCTACTCTACTCTATTAAGCTATGCATTTCTTTTCTCTAGTATATTCTACTCTTCTCCACTCTGCTTTGCTCTGCTCTACTATCCTCACTTCTTTTTTACTCTTCTATACCTCTGCTCTACTCTCCTCTACTCTACTATACTCGTCTCTACTCTCCTCTATTCTACTCTACAATACTCAACTCTACTCTACTTTCCTCTAGCCTAGCCTAGACTAGATGAGCCTAGCCTATCCTATCCTGGCCTAGCCGAGGCTAACCTAGCTTTATTATACTTTACTCTTCTTTACTCTACTCTAGTGTAATTTACTCTACTCTACTATACTGTACTCTAACCTTTCCTAGCTTAGCCCAACCTTGATCTTCTCTACTCTACTCGAGCCTAACATAGGCTAACAAAGCCTAGCCTAACTTAACTCTGCTCCACTCTATACTACTCTGAAATGCTCTCCTCTATTCTACTTTACTAAGTAATGCTTTACCCTGCTCTACTCTACTCGGTTTGCTCTTCTCTAATTTACTCTACTCTACTTTATTCTACTATACTCTAACCTAGCCTAGCCAAGGCTAACCTACCTATACTCTATCTTACTCTATTTTACTCTATTTTACCCTACTCTATTATACTCTACTTTACTTTAGCCAAGCTTAACTGATCTAAACCTAGCTTAGCCTAGCTTAGGTAAACCCAAACTAACATAGGTCTAATCTACTCTACTCTACTCTACTATACTCTAACCTTGCTTAGCCTTAACCTATCCTAACCTAGCTCTGCTATACTCAACTCTACTCTAATCTACTCTGCCCTACTATACTATACTCTAGCCTAGCCTAACATTGCTCTACTCTACTTTGCTCTGCTTTGCCCTGCTTTTCTTTACTCAGCTCTGCTCTCCTCTACTCTACTTTTCTATACTCTAGTGTTCTCTACTCTGCTCTACTCTACTTTGCTCTATCCCACTTTTCTCTACTCTACTTTACTCTACTCTAATCTACTTTGCACTATTCTCCTCTCAAATCTTCTCGTCTCCTCATATCTTCTCTCCACTCTGCTCCTTTACTTTACTCTACTCTACTATACTCTACTACACTCTACTCTACTTTACTCTACTCTACTCTACTCTATTCTACTCCACTTTACTCTACTCTACTTCAATTTATACTAGCTCAGCCTAACCTAGCTTTACTTTATTCTTCTCTACTTTGCTTTGCACTACTCTACTCTGCTTCACACTTTTTTATTATACTCTACTCTAATCTTCTACTTTGCTCTACTCTACTCAGCTCTAGTCTTCTCTACTCTCCTCTACTCAACTCTATTCTATTCTACTCTACTTCACTTTACTCTGCTCAACTCTACTCTACTCTACTCATCTTTAGCTCAACCAAGCCAAGCTTAGCCTAACCAAGCACTACCATGCTCTATTCTACTCTATTCTACTCTACACCACTCTGCTCTACTCTATTCTACTTTAATTAAGCTGAGTCTAGCCTAGCCTAGCCTACCTTAGCCTACCCAAGCCCAGCGTAACCTTGCTCTACTCTATTCTACTCTACTCTAGCCTAGCTTAGCCTATCTTAGTATAGCATATGCTGGCCTAACTTGTCTTAACCTACTCTAGCTCTACTCTACTTTACTTAACTCTGCTCTACTCTATTTTACTTTACTCTACTCCACTTTAACCTAGCCTAGCCAAGCCTACCTTAACGTAGCCTTACGTTGCCTAACCTAGCCTACCCTAGCCTAATTTTGCTATACTCTACTCTGTTCATCTCTGCTCTGCTCTACTTTGTTCTGCTCTACTCTACTATACACTACTCTAGCCTTGCCAAGCCTCACCTAACCTAAACTAGCATAACTTAGCTCTGCTTTGCTAAAGGTTGCTCTATTATATTCTACTATAATCTACTATACTCTTGCCCAGCATAGCTTACCTTAGCCAGACCTAACCTTGCACTACTCTACTCTACTCTACTCAACTCTACTATACTCTACTCTACTCTACTTTACTCTACTCTACTCTACTTTACTTTAACCGAGCCAAGCCTAGCCTAACATAGCTCTATTATACTATACTCTGCTCTACACTACTCCCTGCTCTAACATAGCCCTACCTTGTTTAGCTTAACCTAGCTATACTCCATTGTAGTCTACAATACTCTTCTATACTCTACTCTACTTTACTTTTTTATTCTCCACTCTGCCTTTTTTTACTCTACTCTATACTTCTCTGCTCTTCACTGCTCTTCTCTTCTCATCTCTGCTTTACTCTACTCCACTTCACTTCACTATGCTCTACTCTACTTTACTCTATGCTATACTCTACTATGCTCTGCTCTTCAGTGCTATACTCTACTCAAGTCTACTTTGTGTTATACTACTCCACTCTATACTAGCTTAGCCTAGCCTAATCTAAGCTAACCTAACCTAAATCTACTCTATTCTAATCTACTCTACTCTACTCTAGCCTAGCCTAGGCTAGCCTATGCTTAACGTAGCTCAGCTCTACTCTACTCTACTCTAACCTTGCTTGGTGTAGCCTAGCCTAACTTTGCTATATTCAACTCTACTTTAGCCAAGCCTTGCCTAGCCTAGCCTAACCAATCTTTGCTTTACTCTGCTCTCCTCTGCTTTACTCTGCTCTACTATACTTACTCTACTCTACTCTACTCCACTCTAGCCTAGTTTAGCATAGCCTTGCCTAGCCTAGCCTTACTAAGCTCTTCTCTACTCTACTATACAGTACTCTGCTTTAACATAGCCTAGCTTAATCTAGTTCTACTCTGCTTTACTCTACTCTACTTTGCTTTACTCTTCTCTACTCTGCTCTACTCTTCTCTACACTGCTTTACTCTACTCTTGTCTACTTTACTCTACATTGCTTTATTATGCTCTGCTCTATTATGCTCTTCTCTACTCTACTCTACTCCAGCCCAGCCAAACATAATGTAGCTCTACTTTGATCTACTCTACTTCACTAGACTTTAGCCTATCCTAACCTAGCCACGCCTGACCTAGCTCTACTCTACTCTGTTGTACTCTACTTTGCTCTACTCTACTCTGTTCTACTCTACTCTGCTCTACTCTACTCTACATTAGCAAAGCCTAGCCTACTCAAGCCTAAGAAAATCTAGCTCTACTATACTCTACTATACTCAACTCTACCCTACTCAACTATTATCCACTCTACTCTACTCAACTCTAGCCATGCCTAATCTATCCTAGCTTTGCCTAACCTAACTCTACTCTACTCTGCTTTACTCTACTTGGCCCTGCTCTACTCTACTCTACATTGCTATGCCCTTATCTACTATTTCCTACTCTATATTGCTTCTCTCTACTCTACTCTACTCTATTTTTCTCTACTCTACTCTGCTCTCCTCTTCTATACTCCACTATACTCTACTCTACTCTATTGCACTCTACTCTAGCTTAGCTTAGACTAACTTAGCATAACCTAGCTTTACTATACTATAATCTACTCTACTCTACTCCAGCTAAGCCTAGCCATATTTAACCGAGCTCTACTCTAGTCTACTCTACTCTAACCTAGCCTATGCTAACCAAGCCTAGGCTAGCCTTGCCTAACAAAGATCTACTCTACTCCACACTATTCGATTCTACTCTACTCTAACTTAGCGTAGCCTAGCTTAATCTAGCTCTACTCTACTCTACTCTATTCTATTTGACTCTGCTCTACTATTCTATTCTATTCTACTCTAACTTTGCCTAGCCTAGCCTAGCCCTACCTTGCCTATCCCAGCCTACCCTAACCTTGCTCTACTTAGCTCTCCTCTTCTCTACACAGCTTTGCTCTACACCATTCTACTCTACTCTGCTCTACTATGCTTTGCTCTGCTCTATTCTATTCTACTCTATTACACTCTACTCTACTATAGGCTGGTCTAGCCTAACCAAACTTAGCTCCACTCTACTTTATTCTACTCTTATCTACTCTACTCTACTCTATCTTTGCTTAGCTTAACTTTCCTTAACCTAGTCATGCCTAGCCTAGCTTAAGCTTGCTCTAATCTATTGTACTCTACTATACTCCACTATACTCTACTCTAATCTACTATACTCTACTCTAACCTAGCCTAGCCTAAGCTAGTTCTACTTTACTCTAATTTAATCAACTCTACTTCATTCTAGCATAGCCTAGTCAAACATAGCTCTACTCTGCTCCACTTTACTCTGCTCTACTCTACTCTAGCCTAGCAAAACTTAACCTTGCTCTACTCTACTCTACTTTATTCCAGCCTAGCTTAACCTAGCCTAGCATAGCCTGGCCTAACCTAACCTAGCCTAACCTAGCTCTAATCTACTCTACTTTACTATCTTATGCTCTACTCTACCCTACTGTACTTTTCTCTAATCTATTCTACTCTTTCCTGTATTACTCTACCCTACTCTTCTCTGCTCAGCTCTATTTTACTCAATTTTTCTCTTCTATACTCTACTCTACTACACTTTGCTCTACTCTGCTCTACTCTGCTTTATTCTACTCTACTCTACTCTAGTTTACCTTAGCCTAGCCTAACTTAACCTTGCTCTACTCTACTCTACTCTACTCGACACTAGCCTACCCTAACCTAAATTAGCCTAGCCTAACCTAGCTCAGCCTTGCTTTACTTTGCTCTGCTCTACTCCACTCTGCTCTGCTCTCCTCTGCTCTCCTCTATTTTCCTCTACTCTACTCTAATCTACTTTACTCTACTCTAGCTAACCTAACTTAGTTGAGCCTAGCCTCACCTAACTCCACTCTACTCTACTCTACAATTCTCTACTCTAACTCAACTCTACCCTACTCTACTCTATTCTACTCTAATCGAGCCTAACCTCTCCTAGCTTCACATAACCTAGCTTTACTATGCTCTACTCTACTCTAATAAACTCTATTATACTCTTCTCTGCTCCACTTTACTTTACTCTACTCTACTCTTCTCTACTTTGCTTTGCTCTACACTACTCTCTTTTGCTCTACACTACTCTGTTTTGCTCCATGTTACTCTAATCTACTCTAGCCTTTCCTAACCATACATAACCTAGCCTAATCGAGCTTTATTCTACTCTACTCTACTCTTCTCTACTCTAGCCTAGCATTGCATAGCTTATCTTAGCTCTACTCTATTCTACTATACTCTGCTCTACTCTACTGCATCTCTACTCTGCTCTACTCTGCTCTACTATGCTCCGCTCTATTCTACTCTGTAATGCTCTACTCTACTCTACTATACTCTACCCTATGCTACTCTAGCCTAGCCTAAGCTACCTCAAGTCTACTCTAGTTCACTTGCTCTGCTCTACTCTACTCTAACCTAGCCTAGCTTAGCCTAGCCTAACCTTGCCTAGCATAACCTAACTTTACTCTACTCTACTCTAATATACTATTCTCTAGCCTAACCTAACCCTAGCCTTTTTCTACTCTACTCTACCATAGCCTAGCCTTTCCTAGCCTTGTGTAACCTAGCTCTACTCTACTATGCTGTGCTCTACTCTACTTTGCTCTGCTCTGCTCTGCTTTACCCCACTCAATCCTACTCTACTATTCTACCCTACACTACTTGAGCCTAGGCTAGCCTAACCTAGCTCTACTCTACTTTACTATACTCTAATCTCCTTTACTCTACTCCATGCTACTCTACTCTATTATATCCTAGCCTACCCTGGCCTAGCTTAGGCTAACCACCTCAACTTTTATTTCCATTACAACACTCTACTATACTATACTCTACTCTACTCTTCTCAAACCTAGCATCGACTAGCCTATCCTACCCACTTTATTCTTCTCTACTCTACTCTAATATACTTTACTCCAACATAATCTAGCCTAGCCTAACCTAAACAAACCTAGCTCTAATCTACTCAACTTTGCTCTACTCTGCTCGACTCAGCTTTGCTCTACTCTTCTCTACTCTTTTCTGATTTACTCTACTCTATTCTACCCTACTTAAGCATAGCTTAGCCTAGCCTAACCCAACCTTGCTCTACTTTACTCTTTCTCTACTCCACTTTACTCTACTCTACTCTACTTTATTCGAACCTAACCTAATCTAGCTTAGCTTAGCCTAGCCTAACCTAACCTAGCTCTACTCTACTCTACTCTAAGTAAACTTAGCTTAGCTTAGCCTTGTCTTACTTAGCCTAACCTAACACTACTCTATTTTGCTCTGTTTTGCTTTACTCTACTCTACTCTACTCTTCTCTTCTCTGATTTACACTATCTCATCTCTACTCTGCTCTGCTCTACTCTACTCTGCTTTGCTTAACTCTTCTCTGCTTTGCTCTCCTCTACTCTTCTCAACTCCACTCTACTCTACTATATTATTCTATACTCTACTATACTTTATTATACTCAACTCTAGCTTAGCCCTACCTAGCCTACCATATCCTAGCCTCACCTTTCCTAACCTTACTCTATTTTAACCTAACCTTGCCTAGCCTTGACTAACCTAGCTCTACTCTGCTCTACTGTAGTCTGGCTTCGCCTAGCTTAGCCTAGCCTGGCATAACCTAGCTTTGCTCAGCTCAGCTCTGCTCTTTTTTGCTCTACTTTGCTCTTCTCTGCTTTGCTCGGTTATGCTCTACTCCACTCTATCGTACTCTACTCAACTCTACTATATTGTACTCTAGCCAAGCCTAGCCTAACCAAGCTCTACTCTACTTTACTCTGCTCTACTCTACTCTACTCTACACTTGCCTAGCCTAGACTAGCCTAGCCAAACCTAGCCAAGCCAAGCCTAGCTTAGCCTAACCTAGCAATACTCTACTCTACTCTATTCTACTTAATTCTACTCATCTCTACCTACTCTTCTTTATTCTAACCAAGCTTAGCTTAGCCAAGCCCAACCTAGCTCTTATCTACATTACTCTAGCCTAGCTTGACCCAGCTTAGTCTAGCTTAACCTAGCTCTGCTCAGCTTTGCTATGCTCTACTTTACTCTAGTCAACTCAGCTCTACTTTGCTCTGCTCTGCTCTACTATGCTCTATCTTAGCCTTGCCTAACTTTGCAATACTCTACTCTATTCTACTCTACTATACTATACTCTTCTTTACTCTACTCTACTCTACTTTTGCCTAGCCTAACCTAACCTAACCAAGCTCTACTCTACTCTACTATACTCTATTTTAATCTTCTCCAATCTACTATACTCCACCCTACTCTACTTTAACCAAGCCTAGCCTAGCCATACCCATTTAGCTCTAATCTACACTACTCTTGCATAGCCTAACCTACTTTAGCCAAACTTAGCTCTACTCTACTCGCTCTACTCTACTCTACTCTACTCAGCTCTACTTTACTCTACTCTATTCCATTCCTCTCCACATTAATCTACTCTACTCTACTCTACATTATTATACTCGATCTTAGCTTAGCCTAACCTAGCTCTACTCTACTCTACTCTACTCATCTCAACTCTACTCTATGCTAGCTTATCTTAACCTAGCTTAATTTAGCCTATCCTAACCAATCTCTAGTCTACTTCACTCCACTCTATTCTACTCTACTCTACTCTACTTTACTCTAATATACTCTACTCTACTTTATTATATCTGAGCCTAGCATAACCTTGCTCTACTCTACTCTAGCCAAGATTAGCCTAGCATAGCCTAACCTTCTAATGCTCTACTATACTTTGCTCTGCTCTTCTCTAACCAATTTTATACTACTCTGCTCTACTCTACTCTGTTCTACATTGCTCTACTTTGCTCTTCCACTCTACTTTAATATACTCTGCTTTGCTCTACTCTACTCTACTCTACTCTACTCTCTTCTCCTCTCTTCTACTCGACTCTTCTCTATTATACTCTACTCAACTATACTATACTCTATTATACTCTAACCTCCCCTTGTCTAGCCTAACTAAGCTCTTCTCTATTATAATTTTATATATCCTTGCCTAGCCTAGCCTACGTTAGCCTAGACTAGCTTTGCCTAACCTAGCTCTACTCTGCTCTACTATGCTCTACTCTTCTTTGTTCTTCTATGCTCTGCTCCACTATCTTTTGCTCTACTCTGCTCTATTCTACCCTCCATTAATACTTACTTTAGCTTAGCCTTGCTTAGCCTAGCCTAACCAAGCTTTATTCTACCATACTCAACTCTGCTCTACTCTACTCTACTCTAATCTACTCTAGCCTAGCCCAACCTTGCCTACCATAGCTCAGCCTAGCCTAGCCTAGCTAGCTTAGCCTTCCCTAACAAAGCTCTACTCTACTCTAATATACTTTACTATACTTTAATCTACTTAGCTCTACTCTACTCTATCCTAGCCAAGCCTAGTCTTACCTTTCTAAGCCTAGCCAAACCAAACCTAGCCTAACATAGCTCTACTCTACTCCATTTTGCTATACTCTACTCTACTCTAATCCACTCTACTATACTCTGCTCTACTCTACTCTACTCTGCTCTTCTCTACTCTGCTCTACTCCACTCTACTCTACTTTAGCATAGCCTTGCTTAGCCTAACCTAGCCTCATCTGACTTAGCTTTACTCTACTCTACTCTACTCTGCTCTACTCTACTCTACTCTATTCTACTCTAGCTTAGCCTTGCCTATATTGCCTAGCCTAGCTTAACCAAACCTAGCTCTACTCTATTCCACTCTACCCTACTCTACTTTACTCTACTATACTCTACTCTACTCTGCTCTACTCTACTCTAGCCTAGCTTAACTTAGCCTTGCTACCATAGCCTATCCAAACTTAGCCTAGCCTGGCTTAACATAACTCTACTCTTGTTTACTCTACTCTATCCTACCCTAATATAGCTTAGCCTAGCCTATTCTAATTTAGCTCTACTCCACTCAACTTTACTCCTAGCCTATTCTAATTTAGCTCTACTCCACTCAACTTTACTCCACTATAATACTACTTTGCTCTACTCAAGCCTAGCATTCCCTAACCTAGCTTTACTCTGGTTTGCTTTGCTCTGATCTGTTATACTATGATAAACTCTACTATGCTCTACTCTACACTACTTTCCTCTACTCTACTCTACTCTGCTCTTCACTACTCCACTCTACTCTACTATATTATTCTCTCACCTAACCTAGCTTTGCTATACTCTACTCTACTTTGCTCACTCTATTCTATTTTAGCCTAGCTTAGCCTAGCCTAGCATAAGCTAATTTTGCTCTACTCTTCTTTACTCTGCTCTACTCTACTCTATTTTATCCTATTTTTCTTTACTCTCGACCACTCTCTTCTACTCTATTATGCTCTTCCTTTCTTATCTTTGGTTTGCTCTACTCGGCTCTTCTTTGCTCTGCACTGCTCTACTTTGCTCCACTCTAATCTATTCTGCTTTGCTCTTTTATGCTCTTCTTAGCTCTACTATGCTCTCTGCCTTCTCTTCTCCTCTCATTATCCATCCTCTACTCTACTCTACTTTACTTTACTCAACTCTTCTCTTCTCTACTCCTCTCTACTCTACTGTACTCTGTTATACTCTACTCTACTCTATTATACCCTAGCCTAGCCTAGCCAAGCCTAGCCTAATCTTGCTATACTCTACTTTGTTCTACTATATTATACTCCTCTCTAGGCTAACCTAGCCCAACCTACCCTTGCCTACCATAGTCTAATCTAGCTCTACTCTTCTCTATTATCTTCTACTCTACTCTATTATAGCCTTGCCTAGCCTACCCTAGTCTAACCTAGCTCTGGTCTTCTGTACTCTACTATACTGTACTCTACTTTACTGTATTCTACTCAATTATAATATATTATACTCTACTCTACTCTACGATACTCTACTATATTGTACTCTAGCTTAGCCTAACCGTGTCAAACATAGCCTAACCTAACTCTACACTATTTTACTTTACTCTACTCTAGCCTTGCCTATCATAACCTAGCCTTGCCTTGTCTAACCTAACCTAACCTAGCTTTACTCTATTATACTATACTCTACTCTATTATAGTCTAGTCTACTCTACTCTAGCATAGCCTAGCCTTGCATAGCTTACCCTAACCTACCTTAGCCTAGCCTAACTTAGCTATTCTCTACTCAACTCTACTTTTCTATAGTTTACTCTACTTTAACCTAACCTTTCCTAACCTAAATTAGTTTTACTTTACTTTACTCAACTCTACTCTACTCAACTCTAACATAGCTATAGCCTAGCCAATAGTAGCCTAGTCGAGCCTAGCTTAGCCTAGCCTGCCCTAGTTCTTTTCTACTCTTCTTTACTCCACTCTACTATACTCTACTCTGCTTTGCTCTACTTTAATTTAACCTAACCTTGTATAGTCCAACTTAGCCCAGCCTAACCTAGTCTAACTTTGCTTTGCTCCACTCAGCATAGCTATGCTCTAGTCTGCTATGCTTTGCTCTACTCTGCTTTGCTTTGCTCTACTTTACTCTTCTTCTCTCTACTATACTCTACTCTACTCTAGCCTAGCCTAGCCTAACCTAACCTAGCTCTACTCTACTTTACTATACTCTACTCTTCTCTACTCCATCTTAGCTTAGCCTACCCTAGTGGAGCCGAGCCTAACCTAGCATAGCTTAGCCCAACAAAGCCCAGCTATACTTTACTCTGCCTTACTCCACTCAACTCTATTCTACTTTACTCTACTCTAAACTAGCCTAGCCTTTTATAACCTTGCTCTACTCTACTCTACTCTCCTCTACACTGCTCTTGTCTACTTTAGCCTGGCTTAGCTTAAATTAGCCTAACATAGCTCTACTTTACTTTGTTCTACTCTACTTTGCTATGCATTTTTCTTCTTGCTCTACTATTCTCTACTCTGCTTCGCTCTACTCTGTTCTACTCTACTCTAATATACACTACTTTACTTTATTCTAGTCTACTCTAGCCTAGACCTAGCCTTACCTCACATAGCCTAACCTAGCTCTACTCTACTCTACTCTCCTACTTTGGATTAGGATAGCCTAGCATAGCCTAACTTAACCTAGCTCAGCTCTACTCTACTCTATTCTACTCTACTCTATTCGATTCCACTTTGGCCTAGCCAATACTATTATAGCCTAACCTAGCCTTTCCTAACCTTGCTTTGCTCTTCTATACTCTACTCTATTATGGTATCTTTGCTCTGCTCTTCTCTACTTTGGTCTACTCTGCTCTACTTTACTCCACTCTACCCTACTCTACTCTAGCCTTGCCTAGCTTGACCTTGCTCTATTCTGCTCTACTCTAATCTAGCCAATCCTAACCTCGATCTACTATACTTTGCTCTGCTTTGCTTTACTCTGCTCTGCACTATTCTGCTCTGTGTTGCTCTACTCTACTCTGGTTTGCTCTACTTTAGTCTACTCTACTCTACTCTACTCTAGCTTAGTTTAGTCTAGTCTAGTATAGCCTAGGCTAAACTAGCTCTACTCTATTTTACTCTACTCTACTCAAGCCTAGCCTAGCCTAACCTACCCTTGCCTAGCCTACGTTAGCCTAACCTAGTTTTACTATACTTTACTCTACACTAACCTACACTAATGAACTCTACTTTACTCTAACCTATCCTAACCTTTCTCCACTTTACTTTATTCTACTCTACTTTACTCTACTCTACTCTAGGATAGCTTCGTCTAGCCTATCCTAACATAACTCTACTTTACTTTGCTCTGCTCTACTCTACTCTTCTAGGCTCTTTTATTCTTGGTATTGCTCTCCTTTGTTCTGCTCTACTCTACTCTGTACTACTATACTCTACTTTTCTTTACTTTGCTCTACTCTACTCAACTCAACTCTACTATACTCAACTCTACTTTACTCTATTCTACTTTACTCTACCCTAGCCAACCTTGGCCTAGCCTATCCTTGCTTTACTATACTCTACTCTCTTACTCTTGCATAACTTAGACTAGCCTAGCCTAGCCTATCCTAACCTAACCTAGCTCACCTCTACTATACTATACTATACTCTACTCTACTCTATTCTACTCTAGCTTATCCTGTCCTAGCTTAACCTTACCTAACCCAGCATTACTATGCTCTACACTGCTTTGTCCTAATCTACTCTGCTCTACTCTACTCTATCAAGCTTTTCTTTGCTCTCTTCAACTCTGCTCTACTCTACTCTGCTTAACTCTAATATACTCTACTCTACTCTACTCAACTCTAGCCTAGTAGAGCCAAGCCTAACCTAAACTAGCCTGACCTAGCTTTACTCTACTATACTCTACTCTATTAATCTACTCTTGCCTAGCCCGACCTAGCCTTGTCTAGCCAAACCTAACTCATCTCTGGTTTACTCTAGCCTGGCATAGCATAGCCTAGCCTCACCTAACATAGCTCTACTCTACTCTACTCTGCTCTGCTCTGCCGTACTCTACTCTGCACTACTC
Organism: Vanilla planifolia; assembly: GCA_023846275.1. Taxonomy (NCBI): domain Eukaryota; kingdom Viridiplantae; phylum Streptophyta; class Magnoliopsida; order Asparagales; family Orchidaceae; genus Vanilla; species Vanilla planifolia. Next base: position 41,220 of record JAIUJO010000174.1, read on the forward strand.
CACTCTGCTCTTCTTTGTTTTATGCTGCTCTACTCTACTCTACTCTACTTTGCTCAACTCTGCTCTGCTCTACTCTACTTTACTTTACTATACTATTTAAACTCTATTATACTCTACTCTACATTACACTATTGTACTCTACTCTGCTCTACTTTGCTCTTCTCTACATTACTTTGCTCTTGTCTGCTCTACTCAACACTACTATACTTTGCTCTAACCTAACCAAGCTTAGCCTAGCCTAATTGAGGTCTATTCTACTCTACTCTACTATGCTCTACTCTACTCTTGCCCAGTCTTACCTAGCCTACACTAACCTTGTCTACACTAGCCTAACATAGCTCTACTATACATTACTCTTCATTACTCTAATCTAGCCTTGTTTAACCTACCTCTACCCTACTGTGCTCCACTTTGCTCCACTCTACTTTGCTTTGCTTTTCTCTTCTCAACTCTACTATCCTAACATCTTCTCTATTCTACTTTGCTCTGCTCTACACTTCTCTACTCTGGTGTGCTCTACTCTGCACTACTCAGCTAAGCTCTACCCTGCTCTACTATGCTCTATCCTACTATACTCTACTCTATTCTACTATACTCTACTTTGCCCTAGCCTAGCCTAGCTTAACCTCACCTAACCTAGCCTAAACTAGCTCTACACTACTTTGCTCTAATCTACTTTACTACTCTAGTATATCCTATCTTAGCTTAGCCTAGCCTAGTCTATCGTAGCCTATCCAAACCAAACCTAACTTAACTCTACTCTACTCTACTTTACTCTAGCCAAGCCTAGCCAAACCAAGCTCTGCTCTTCTTTGCGCTGCTCTACTCGTCTCTGGTTTGCTCTACTCTACTCTACTTTACTCTTCAATAATCATCTCCACTCTGCTCTACTCTGTACTACTTTAGTCTACACTACTCTAGTCCACTCTCGTCTTGTTTTGCCTAGTCTAGTAAAGAATAACCTAACTATACTCTATTCACCTCTACTCTACTTTACTCAAGCCTAGCCTAACCTTGCTCTACTCCGCCTTGCTCTTCTCTCCTCTACTATGGTATGCTCTATTCTACTCTACTCTTCTTTACTTTGCTCTGCTCTACTCTACTATACTATAATCTACTGTACTCAAGTAAGCCTCACCCAACCTAGCTCTACTCTACTCTACTCAACTCAACTCCACTCTACTCTTGCCTAGCTTAGCCTACCCTATTCTAACCTAGCAAATCCAAGCCTAACCTAGCTCTACTCTACTTCACACAACTCTACTCTACCCTACTCTATTATACTCTTTTCTACTCTACTTCACTCTACTATACTCCACTTTAAGAAAGCCAAACCTAACATAGCCTAACCAAACCAAGCTCTACTCTACTCTACTCTTCCCTACTTAATTCTACTCAACTTTAGCCTAGCCTAACTTAGCTTTGCTTTACTCTACTCTACTCTACTCTACTCAACTCAGCTCTAGACTGCTCCACTATACTTGCTTCACTCTATTCTACTATGCTATGCTCTGTTCTGCTTTACTCTGCACTGCTCTACAATATTGTACTCTACTTTACTCTACTCTACTTTACTTTACTTTGGCCTAACCTAGTCGAGGTTTATTCCACCCTACTCTACTCCATTTACTATACTCTACTCTACTTTACTCTACTCTACTCTACACAACTCTAACCTAGCCTAGCCTAGACAAGCCTAACCTATCCTAACCTTGCAATACTACACACTAATATACTATATAATAGTGTAATCTACTATACTATACTCTACTATAATCTACTCTAAGCTAGCTGAGTCTAGCTAACTTAGCCTAACCTAGCTCTACTCTACTCTACTCCACTCCACTCGACTCTACTCTGCTCTGCTCTACTCTAGTTTACTCTGCTGTACTCTACTCTGCTCTTCTCTGTTCTACCCTACTTTACTCTACTCTACTCTGCTATGCTTTACTCCTCTCTTCTTTACAATACTCTGCCTACCCTACTCTGCTCTACTCTATACTCAAGCCTAGCCTAGCCTAACATAACTTTACTTTACTCTACTCTAGCCAAGGCTAGCCTAGCTTACCCTAGCTCTACTCTTCTCAACCTTACTCCACTTTGTTCTTCTCTACTCCTCTGTACTCTATTATAACCTAGCATAGCCTAGCCTAACCTAACTTAGCCTTGCCTAGCTAACCTTACTTAGCTCGGCTCTGCTCTACACTACTCTGCTCTACTCTACTTTTCACATCTATTTTCTGCACTACTCTACTCTGCTCTACTCAACTCTACTCCACTTCAGCCTTGCCTAGCCAAGCTTAGCTTTGCCATGCCAAACCTAGCTCTACTTTACTCTAGTCTACTCTGCACTAATGTACTATACTCTACTCTATTCTTTCCAAGCCTAACCAATCTTAGCCTAGCCTAGCCTAACTTAGCCTAACCTAACCTAGTTCTACTCTACTCTACTCAACTCTACTCTACTCTACTCTACTCAATTATACTCTACTCCACTCTATTATACTTTAACTTAGCAAAGCCTAGCCTACAAATCCTAGCTCTAAACTATTATACTCTACACTACTCAACTCTACTCTATACTAGCATAGCCTAACTTAGCTCTGTTGTACTTTTCCCTTCTCTACTCTTCTCTACTCTACTCAAATATACTTTTTTTATTCTCTACTTTGCATTGCTCTATTCTTCTCTTCTCTACACTGCTCTATTCATCTTTACTCTATTCTACTCTACTCTGCTCTACTGTGCTCTCCTTTGCTCTGCTCTTCTCTACTTTACTCAACTCTTCTCCACTCTACTATAACCTTACTTTGCCTAACCTAACCTAGCCTAACTTAGCTCTACTCTACTAGACTTTATTGTACTCTCTACTCTACTTTAGCCTTGCCTAGGCAAGCAAGACCTAACCTAGCTTAGCTTTACTTTACTATGTTCTACTCTACTTTGCTTTGTTCTACTTCGCTCCAATCTACCCTACTATACTCTACTCTACTCTTGCCTCATTTAGCTTAACTTTACCTAACCTAGCAAAACCAAGCTAAAATTTTCTTTGCTCTACTTTACTCTGATCTAACCTAGCCTAGCTAACCTAGCTCTGCTCTGCTTTGCTCTACTCTTCTTTAGAAAGCTCTGCTCTACTAGGCTCTACACTACTTTACTCTACTCTGCTCTACTATGCTCTACTATACTTTACTGTACTCTACTTTACTCAAGCCTAGCCTAACCTAACCTAGCTCTAATCCATTCTACTCTACTCTACTCTACTCTGCTTGACTCTAGCCTAGCCTATCGTAGCTTAGCCTAGCGTAGCATAACCTTGCTTATACTAACTTAACTCAACTATGCTCTACTCTACTCTACATTGTTCTAATCTGCACTGCTCTATTCTGCTTTGCTTTACTCCACTTTAAATTAGCCAAGTCAAGTCTACCCTAACTTAACCTAACTTAGGTCTAATCTACTCTACTCTACTGTATTATACTCTACTCATACTAGCCTAACCTAGCTCTACTCTACTCTACTATACTCTTTTGTACTCTACTCTACTCTAACCTAGCCTAACCTTGCCTAGCTTAGGCAAACCTAGCCCTACTCTACTCTGCTTTACTCTACTTAGCTTAGCTCTACTTTGCTCTGCTCTATTCTGCTTTACTTTACTTTGCCCTTCTCTACTCTACTCTATTCTGCTCCACTCTACTATACTCTAGCCTAGCCTACCTTAGTCGAACCAAGCTCTACTCTACTCTACTCTACTCTATTATAATCTACTCTAGCCTAGCCTTGCCTATCCTATGCTAGCCAAGCATATCTTTACCTAGCCAAACCTAGCTCTACTCTTCTACACTTTACTCTACTCAACTATACTCTATTCTAACCTAGCCTAGCCTAACCTGACCCAGCTCTACTCTACTCTACTCTACTCTACTTTACTTTAGTCTATTCTATTCTTCTCTGCTCTAACTTAGCCTAGCTTAGCCTTGCCTAACCTATCTCACCTCTTCTCTACTCTACTCTAACAGATCCTAGCCTTGGCCTAGCCTAACCTAACCCAACCTTACATATCCCAACTTAGCTTAACTTTGCTCTACTCTACTCTGCTCTTCACTGCTCTACTCTACTCTCTACTCTACTCTACTCTGCTCTACACTATTTTACTCTACTCTACCCTACTTTACTCTACTCTACTCTAGCCTAGCTTTATCTTACCTAACCTAACTAGCTCCACCCCACTCTACTCTACTTTACTCTTCTCTACTCTACTCTACTCTACTCTACTCTAGCATAGACTTTCCAAACCTAGCGAAGCCTAGCCTTGTCTAACCAAGCTTTACTAATCCTTAATCCCTAATCCTTTTACTCTACTCTATTATACTCTACTAAAGTCTACTCTACTCTACTCTACTCTAATCTACTCTACTCTAACCTTAGCAAGCTTAGCCTAACTTAACTTAACTATACTTTACTCGACTCAACTCTAGCCTAGTGTAGCCTAACCTAGCACTCTACTCTACTATGCTCTACTCTACTCTACTCTATTCCACTATACTCTAGCCTAGCCTAACATAACCTAGCTCTACTCTACTATACTCTACTCAGCCTAGCCTATTCTAGCCTTATGTACCCTAGCTTAGCCTATCCTAACCTTACTATACTTTTCTCTAGCCTAGCCTCTACTTTACTCCATTATACTCTACTCTAATTTATTCTTCCTTACATTACTCTATTTAATAATACTTTAACCTAGCCTTTATGCTACACAACTATATTCAACTCTACTCTACTCCAATCAACATTACTCAATCCTACTTTACTCTAACCTAACATATCCTTTCCTAACCAAGCTCTACTCTACTCTACTCTAGCCTAGCCTAATCTAGCTCTGCTCAACTCTGCTGTACTCTACACTTGTCTACTCTACTCTTCCTTACTATTCTCTATTCTGCTCTGCTCTGTTCTTCTCTACTCTACTCTAGCCTAGTCAAACCTTGATATACTCTACTTTACTCAGCTCTACTACACTTTACTCTAATCTATTCTACTCTACTCTAGCCTAGCATAAGCTTACGCTAGCCTAGCCTAACCTAGCTTAACCAAACCTAACCTATCTTTACTTTACTCTACTCTACTCTACTCTACTCCACTCCACTCCACTCTCCTCTACTTTGCACAACTCTACTATAATCTAACTTGCCTAGCCTAAACTAGTTATTTTATACTCTACTATACTCTACTCTAACTTGTTATACTCTACTCTACTCTACTCTAATGTAACCTAGCTTAGCCTAGTCGAGCCTAACGTTGCTCTACTCTACTCAACTCTGCTTTCCTCTGCTATTCTTTATTCTACTCTGCTGTACTCTACTCTGCTTTACTCTAAACTGCTTTGCTCTACTCTACTTTGTTTTGTTCTACTCTACCCTACTCTATTTAGCTCTACTCTTATCTTCTCACCTCTCCTCTGCTCTACTATTTTGTCCTGTCCTCTCCTCCCCTCTACTCTACTCCACTATACTCTAATCTATTCTAATCTACTCTACTCTATACTATTATATTCTACTCTAGCCTAGCCTATTCTTGCTCTACTCAACTCTACTTTACTCTACTCTACTCTACTCTACTCTACTCTAGCCTAACTTAGCCTAGCCTACCCTAACCAAGCTCTACTCTACTTTATTCTATTGTACTCTACACTACTCTACTCAACTCTACTCTACTCTAACATAGTCGTGCCTAGTCTAGCTTTGCCTAGCCAAACCTAGCTCAACTCTACTCTATTCTTCTCTACTCTACTCGACTCTACTTTACTCTACACACTTGTGCTATGCTATGCTCTATTCTACTCTACTCTAACCCTACTTTGCTCTTCTACTTTACTCTATTATACTCTATTCTACTATTCTACTCTAGCCTTGCCAAGCCTAATATAACCTAGCCAAACTCAGTTCTACTCTACTTTACTCTGCTCTAGTATGCTCTACTCTACTCTACTCTGCTTTGTTCTACTTTGCACTACTCTACCCTGCTATACTCTACTCCACTCTACTCTTGTCTCATTTAGTTTAACTTTACCTAACCTAGCCAAACCAAGCTATACTTTACTTTACCTTACTTTACTCTACTCTTATCTAGCCCAATGTATCATAACCAAACTCTGCTATACTCTACACTACTCTTCTTTACAAAGCTCTGCTCTACTATGCTCTGCTCTGCTCTGCTCTACTTTACTCTGCTATGTTTTGCTTTACTCTACTCTACTATACTCCACTTTACTCTAGCCTAGCCTAACCAAGCTCTACTCCACTCAACTCTACTTGACTCTAGCCTAGCCTATCATGGCCTGGCCTAGCCTAGCCTAACCTAACTCTACTATGCTTTGTCTGCTTTGCACATTTCTACTCTTCTTTGCATTGCTCTGCTCTACTCCACTCTAAATTAGCGAAGTCGAGCCTACCATAACCTTACTTAGTTCTCCTCTACTCTACTCTACTCTACTATTCTCTACTCATACCTATCTTGACCTAGCCTAGCCTAGCCTTACTTACTCTAGCCTAACCTAGCTCTTCTTTACTAACCTCTACTCTATTATACTCTACTCTACTCTAACCAAGCTTAGTTTAGCCTAATTTAGTTCTACTCTACTCTCCTTCACTCTGCTTTGTTATGCTCTATTCTGCTCTGCTCTACTCTACTCCACTATTCACTGCCCTACTCAACCATTCTTTGCTCTGCTCTATACTGCTCTACTCTACTCTACTCTAGCTTAGCCTACCCTAGTCAAACCAAGCTCTACTCTGCTCTACTCTAGAATACTCTAATCTAGCCTAGCCTAGTCTATCCTATGCTCGCTAAGCGAAACCTAGCCTTGCCCAATTTTACTCTTCTCTACTCTGTTATACTCTTATGCACTCCACTATACTCTATTCTAACATAGCCTAGCCAAGCCTGACCTAGCTCTACATTACTCTACTCTACTCTACTATAGTCTATTCTACTCTACACTACTCTAATTTAGCCTAGCCTAACCTAACTCTGTTGTACTCTACTTTAGCTATCTTAACCTTAGCCTAGCATAGCTTAATCCAACCTTACAAATTCCAGCTTAGCTTAACATAGCTCTACTATACTCTGCTCTTCACTACTCTGCTATGCTCTCTCTACTCTACTCTACCCTAGCCTGGCATTATCTAACCTAACCTCATTAGCTCCACCCTACTCTACTCTATTTTACTCTTCTCTACTCTACTTTACTTTGCTCTACTCTAACCTATTCTAGCCTAGCATAACCTAGCCTAGCCTAACCAAGTTTTACAAATCCCTAATCACTAAACTCTACTATACTCTACTCTACTATACTATACTCTATTCAACTCTACTCTGCTCTAACTTTGGCATGCTTAGCCCAGCTTAACCTAACTCTGCTTTACTCTACTCTACTCTAGCCTAGCTTAGCCTAACCTAGCTTTACTCTGCTATGCTATGCTCTACTCTGCACTACTCTACTCTTCTCTACTCTATTCCACTCTACTCTAGCCTAGCCTAACCTAGCTAATCTAACCTGACCTAGCTTTACTCTACGCTACTCTAGTCTAGCTTGGCCTAATCTAACCTTGCCTAGCCTACCCTAGTGTAACCTAACTTTACTTTTCTCTAGCCTAGCCAGCAAAGAAATACTCTTAACTCTACTCCATTTTACTCTACTCTAATTTATTCTTCGTTACACTGCTCTACTTAATGTTACCTTAGCCTAGCCTTTAATCTACTCTACTCTACTCGACTCTACTCAACTCTTCGCTACTCTACTCTACTCTAATCTACTTTACTATACTCTACTCTACTCTAGCCTAACATAACCTTTCCTAACCAAGCTCTACTCTACTCTACTCTATTATACTCTACCCTAGCCTAGCTTTACCTTGCCTAGCCTAACCTAAGTCTGCTCGACTCTACTCAACTCTACTCTGTTATACTCTACTCTTTCTTACTCTTCTCTGCTCTTCTCTACTATATTCTATTATACTCTGGCCTACCTTAGCCTAACCTTTCTCTACTCTACTTTACTCCACTATACTCTACTCAATCTATTCTACTCTACTCTAGCCTTGCATTAGCATACCCTAGCCTAGGATTGCCCAACAAAACCTTACTCTACTCTATACTACTCTACTCTATGTACTCCACTCTACTCTACTCTACTCTACTTTTTGCTACTCTACTCTACTCTAACTAGCCTAGCCTAACCTAGTTCATTTATACTCTACTATACTCTAGCGTAACCTGGCCTAACCTAACTGAGCCTAACTTAGCTTTGCTCTATTCCATTATACTTTCCTCTGCTCTACTCTATTATTCTTTACTCAACTCAGATTTACACTACTCTACTCTACTCTACTCAGCTCTATTCTCATCTTCTCTCCTTTCCTCTCCTCTACTCTCCTCTACTTTGCTCTCCTCTCCTCTACTATACTCCACTCTACTCCATTCTGCTCTAATCTACTCTACTCTATAATACTCTATTTTACTCCACTCTGCTCTAATCCACTCTTCTCTACTCTACACCGCTCTACTCTACTCTAGCCTACCCCAGCCTACCCTAACAAAGCTCTACTCTACTCTACTCTATTCTACACTACTCTACTCTACTCTAACCTAGAACAGCTTAATCAAGCTTAGCCTTGCCAAACCTAGCTCAGCTCTACTCTATTCCCTCTCTGCTCTACTCTACTCTACTTTACACTATGCTGTTGTGCTCTACTATTCTCTATTCCACTTTACTCTACTTTGCTCTTCTATTATACTCTATTCTGCTCTACTTAGCTCTGCTATGCTCTCTTCGGCTCTCCTCTACTCTATTCAACTCTACTATACACCACTCTACTCTACTCTACTCTAATCTTCACAACTCTATTATACTCTAGACCACCTTATTCTACTCTACTCCTACTATATTATACTCTATAATAGTAAGCCTGGCCTAACCAAGCTATACTTTACTCTATTTTACTCTATACTACTCTACTCTGCTCTACATAGCTCCACTCTAGTCTACTCTACTTTACTCTACTCTGGCCTACTCTACACTATTCTACTCTACTCTAATCTGCTCTGTGCTACTCTGTTACACTCTACTCTATTCTAGCCTAACATAACCTTGCTCTACTCTTCTCTACTCCAATATACTGTATTGGACTCTTGCTAGCCTAACCTAGCTCTACTATGCTCTGCTGTACTCCACTCTACTCTACTATGCTTTGCTCTACTCTGATCTACTTTACTCTATTTTGCTCCATTCTGCTCTACTCTACTCAACTCTACTTTAGCAATGTATAGCCTGGCTTAGCTTAACTTAACCTAGCTCTACTACACTTCACTCAAGCTAACTTAACCTAGCTTTAATATACTCTACAAAACTCTACTCTACTCTACTATACTATATTATACTCTACTCTACCTCGTTACAACACTCTACTCTGCTCTATTATAACCTTGTTTAACCTTACCTAGCTTAGCTTAACCTAGCTATACTCTTCTCTACTCTACTTCACTTAACTCTATGCTTTTGTACTCTACTCTACTTTATTATTCTTTGCCTTATTCTACTTAGCTCTACTCTACTTTGCTCGCTCTACTCTACTCTACTCTAACCTAGCCTAACCAAGCTCTACTCTACTCTACTCTTCTTTAGCCTAGCCTAGCCAAGCTTAGCCTTCCTTAGCCTAACATAACCTTGCTCTTCTCTATGCTACTCTACTATATTCTTATTTACTCTAGTTTACTCTACTCTATTCTATCTAAGCCTGGCCTAACCAAGCTTTACTCTACCCTACTCTACTCTAGCCTAGGTTGGCCTAGTCTATCGTAACCTTACCTAGCCTAGCCTAGCATAGCTTAACCTAACTCTGCTTAGCCCTACTCTGTAATACTCTACTCTGCTCTACTATACTCTGCTCTACTCTACTCTTCTCTACTACACTCTAGCTTAGCCTAGCCTAACTTGACAGTACTCTACACTTCTCTACTCCACTCTTCTCTACTCTAATCTACTCTAGCCTAGCCTACCCTTACCTTGCTAACCCTAGCCTAGTCTAACCTCATTGTATTTTTGTCCATTCTACTCTCCTATACTCTACTTTACTATAACCTAGCCTAACCTAGCTCTACTATACTCTTCTTTACTCTTTTCTACTTTATCCTAGCTTAGCCTAACCTAGCCAGAGTAGCTTCACCTTTCCTAAACTACCCTAACCTCGCTCAGCTCTGTGCTACTTTGCTCTACTCTATCTTAGCTTAGCCTTACCTAAGCTCACCAAGGCTCTACTCAACTTTGCACTGCTCAACTATATTCTACTCTGCTCAGCTCTACTCTACTCATCTCTACTCTGATATGCCTATACTCTACATTGCTTAACTCTACTATGCTCTGCTCTATTGTGCTATACTCTACTCAGCTCTATTCTATTCTACTTTGCTTAGCTTTATTTTGCTCTTCTTTGCTATGCCTTACTCTACTTTACTCAAGTCTATTATACTCTTCTCTACTCTACTATAGTATACTCTACTCTACTCTGCTCTACCCTACCCTACCCTACTTTAACTTAGCCTACCCTAACCTAACTTAGCTTAGCATAACCTAACCTAACCTCAGCTAGCCTAACCAAGACTTCCTCTACTTTATTTTATTCTACTTTAGCTTAGCTAAGCCTAACTTAGCTTTATGCAACTCTACTCTAACTTAGCCTAGCCTAGCCTAACATAGCCTTAACAATTCTTATTATACTATACTCTACTCTTCTCTATTCCATTATACTTTACCTTACTTTACTCTACTCTACTCTAGTCTACTCTTGCTTTGCCTTGCCTAACCTAGTCTAGCCTAGCTTAGCCGAGCTAGCTTACCTAACCTAGCCTAGCTTAGCCTAACCTACCGTAACCTAACCTCTCCTAGCTTAGCCTAGCCTTTCTCTACTCTACTCTACTCTACTGCACCCTACTCTATCTTATTCTACTCTAGCCTAGCTAAACCTAACATAGCTCTATGCTCCACTACTCTACTCTACTCCACTCTAGCTTAAACAAGTCTAGCCTTATTATATTGTTTTACTTTATCCAACTCTATTCTAACCTAGCCTAGCCTATAATAGCCTAACCTAACCTTGCCTAACCCAGTCTAACCTTACTCTACTCAACTCTACCCTATTTTATTCAAGTCTAGCCTAACTAAGCCTTTCTTAGCATTATGCTACTCTAGTCTACCTCTAATCTACCTTAAGCCAACTTTGCCCTATCCTAACCTAGCTTAGTCTAACCTAACCACACTTAGCCCAATCATACTATGCTTTACTCTACCTTACTCTACTCTACTATACTCTAGCCTAGCCTTTCCTAGCCTCACCAAGTCTTGCATAGCCTTACTCTACTATACTCCATTTTAGTCTACTCTGCTTTACTCTACTCTAGTCTACTATACTCTAATCTACTCTAGCCTAGCCTACTCTAGCTTAACCTTACCTAACCTAGCTCTACTCTACATTACTCTACTCTACTCAAATCTACTATATTTTACTCCACTCTACATTAACTTAGCCAAGCCTAGCCCTACCTAGTTCTACTTTACTTTGCTCTACTCTAGCCTAGGATATCCTAGCTCTACTATACTCTGCTGAACTCTACTCTACTTTACTTTTGCTCTGCTCTACTCCACCCAACTCTACTCTATTTTGCTCAACTCTACTATAATATACTCTAGCCTAGCATAGCCTAACCTAACACTACTATACTCTACTCTACTCAACTCCATTTTTGCCAAGCCTAGCCTAACCTAACCTAGCCTAATCTAGCTCTACTCTAGTCTACTCTACCTGACTCTAAAATATTTTACTCTATTCAACTCTACTCTACTATACTCAACTTTACCCGAACATAGCTTAGCCTAGCATTGCCTAACGTAGCTCTCCTCCACTCTTCTCTTCTCTGCTCTATAGTACTCTAATTTTTGTCTACTCTACTCTACTCTACTCTGCTCTTTTCTAATCTGTCTTGCTCTACTTTGCTCTTTTCTACTCTACTCAACTCAACTCTACATTATTATAGCATATTTTAGCCTAGCTTAGCCTTGCTCGACCTAGCTCTACACTACTCTGCTCTACTCTACTCGACCCCTACTCAACTCTACTTAACTTTACTCTACTCTAGCCTATCCTTGCCTAGCCTAGCCTACTCTAGCCAAGCTTAGCCTAAGCATGCTAGCATAACCTAGCATTACTCTACTTTATTTTACTCTACTAAACTCTACTCTATTCTACTATATTCTACTCTACTCTACTCAAACTTAGCCTAGGCTAGCTTAACCTAACCTAACTCTACTTTAGTTTACTTTACTCTACTGTACTCTAACCTAGCATAGCCCAACCTTAGATCTAATCCACTTTACTCTACTCTACCCTACTCTACTCTAATCTACAAAATTTTATTTTACTCTACTCTAACTTAGCCTAGCCTTGACTAGCCTAACCTAATTCTACTTTACACTACTCTACTAAAGCCTAGCCAAGCCTAGCCTAACCTAACTCTACTTTACTCTGCTCTACTCTACTCTGTTCTACTCTACCAAACTCGCTCTTCTTTGCTTTACTTTACTTTACTCTGCTACGTTGAACTATAGCCTAGCCTAGCCTAACCTAACACCACAATAACCTACTTTACTTGACTCCACTCTTACCTAGCCTAGCCTACCCTAGCCTTGCCTTGCCCAACCAAGTCGAGCCTATTCTTGCTCTACTTTACTCTACTCTACCCTACTCTACTCTACTCTACTATACTCTACTCAACTCTACTATACCTCTACTTTACTCTAACTTAGCCTAGCCTAGCCTTTGCCTAACCTAGCTCTACTATACACTTCTCTGCTCTATAATACTCTACTCTACTCTGCTCTACTCTTTTATACTCTACTCTACTCTTTTCTACTCTACTCTACTCTGCTATGCTCTACTCTACTCTTTTCTACTCTTCTCTACTCCACTCTACTCAACTATATTCTACTCTAGCATAGTTTAGCCTAGCCTAGCCTGGTCCTAGCTTTATCTGCTCTCTTTACTCAACCCTATTGTACTTTACTATACTCTATTATACTGTATTGTACTCTATCCTAGCCTTGCCTATCCTATCCTACTCTAGCCAAGCCAAGGCCAAATGATGCCAAGCCTAACGATGCCTAGCTTAACCTAGCTCTACTATACTTTACTTTACTCTACTCTAATCTACAATATTCTACTATACTCCTATCCTAACTTAGCCTAACCTAGCCTAGGCTAACCTGGCTCTACTCTGCTCTACTCTACTCTGCCCTACAATACTCTAGCCCTAACCTAGCTCTACTGTACTCTACTTAAGCCTCAATTATAATAACTTAACCTAGCTCTGCTCTACACATCTTTGCTCTGCTCTTCTTTATCTCTACTCTTTTTCTAGTCTACTTTGCTCTGCTCTTCTCTACTCTACTCTACTATACTCTACTCTACATTACTATACTTTGCTCTACTCTGCTCTACTCTACTCTACTCTACATTATTATACTTTGCTCTAACCCCAGCATAACCTAGTCGAGTTTAGCAAAACTTAACATACCTCTTCTCTGCTCTGCTTTGCTCTTCTCTACTTACTCTGCTCTACTCTACTCTATGCTGCTTTTCTTTACTTTGCACCACTTCGCTCTACTCCACTCTGCTCTACTCTACTCTGCTCTACTCTACTCTAGTCTACTCTCCTCTATCCTGTTATGCTCTACTTTTCTCTAATCTACTCTATGCTACTCTACTTTAGCCAAGCATAGCTTAGCTTAGCTTAACCTAGCTTTACTCTATTATACTCTACTCTGCTCTACTCTAACCTTGCCTATCCTAGCATAGCCTAAGGTAGCTCTACTTTACTCTACTCTAGCCTATCTAAACCTAGCTTACCTCTACTTTGCTCTACACTACTCTACACTACTCTACTCTACTCAAACATAACCAAGCCTAGAATAACCTAACCTAACTATACTCTAATCCACTCTACTCTACCCTTGCTTAGCCTAACTTAGCTATGCTCTACTCTACTCTAATCTAATGTTCTTTGCTCTTCTCTTCTTTACTCTCCTCTGCTCTACCCCACTCTGCTTCACTCTACTCTACTCTACTTTGCTCTAGTCTGCTCTACTCTGCTTGATTCTATTGTACACTACTCCACTTTGACCTTTCCTAGTCTTGCCCAACCTAGCTTAGCTCTACTCTACTCTACTCTAGCCTAGTCTAACCTAGCCTAGCCTAGCCTAACTTAGCTCTACTCTACTCTACTCAACTTTGCTATACTCTGCTCTACTCTAGTCTACTCTACTTTTGCTCTATTCTACTTTACTATACTATTGCCTAGCCTAGCCTATCCTAACCAAGCCTAGCTTAACCTAGATCTACTCTACCCTAACCTGGCCTAGCCTACCCTAACCTTGCATAGCCTAGCCTAGCTTAGCCAAGCCTAACCCAACATTACTCTACTCTACTCTACTCCAACCTAACTTAGCTTAGCCTAGCCTAGCTTGGCCTAACTAGCTCCACTCTACTCTACTCTACTCTATTATGTTCTACTCTTCTCTATGCTACTCTATTTGGGTCTTCTCTGCTCTACACAGCACTGTTCTACTCTATGATACTCTGCTCTTCTCTGCATTACTCTACTCTGGTTTGATCTTTTCCATTTTGCTCTACTTTACTCTACTCTTCTAAACTCTACTCTACTCTACTCAAGCCTAGCCTCACCTAATAAAGCTCTACTCCACTCTACTTTATTCTAGCCTAGCCTAACCTAACCTACCTTAGTCTAGCATAGCTTATCCTAACTTAGCTCTACTCTACTATACTCTACTTGACTCTACTCTACTCTAATCTATTCTGCTCTACTTTACTTTGACAAATGTTAAGCTACCCTTGTCTAACCTTTACTCAAATCTACCCTTCTCTAGCCTTGTGTAGCCTTGCTTAGCCTAGCCTAGCCAAACCAAACTGAGCTTTGCTTTGTTCTATAAGACTTTGTAATGCTCTACATTCCCATGCTCTTCTTTTGTATGCTCTGCTCTACTTTGCCCTGATCTGCTATACCAACTTTGTTGTGCTCTGCTCTACTCTACTCTACTATACCCTACTCTATCGTACTCTATCCTACCTTAGGCTAGCCTAACCTAACCAAGCTTTACTCTAGTCTAGTATAGTCTAGTCTACTCTACTATACTCCATCTTAGCCTAGCCTATCCTAATCTAGCTAGCCCAGCCTAACCTAGCTCTACCCTACTCTACTCTATCCTACTCAAAACTAGCCTAGCCTAACCTAACTCTACTCTAATCTATAGTTCTATACTCTAGCCTAGCCCTACTAACCTAGCTTTGCTCGAATCTACTCTGCTTTGCCCTAATCTACTTTTCTATACTTTACTTTGCTCTGCTCTACTCTTCTCCATTTTGCTTTGTTGTTCTCTTCTTTACTTTGCTATGCTCTACTCTACTCTACTTTAGCCTTGCCTAGGCCAACTTATCTTAACCTCGCTCTACTCAACTCAACTCAACTCTACTCTACTATATCTACTATACTCTAATATAGCCAAGCCTAACATAGCCTACCTAGCCTTGCCAAGCCTAACCTAACTCTAGTCTACTCTACTCCACTATACTATACTCTACTAAACTCTACTATACTCTACTCTACTCTACTCTAACTTAGCCTAGCCTAGCCAAACCTAGCTCTACTCTACTCTACCCTACTCTAGTCTACTCCACTCGACTCTACTCTACTCTAGCTGAGCTTAGCATAGTCAAGCCTACCCTAGCCTAGCTTAGCCTAATGTAACCTCGCTCTACTCTACTTTTCTCTACTCTAAGTTAGCCTAGCCTTTCCTATGTTAACCTAGCTCAATTGTACTCTCTAATACTCTACTCTATTCTACTCTACTCTATTGTAGCCTAGCCTAACCTAGCTCTACTCAGGTCTTCTCTACTCCGCTCTTCTCTACTCCATTTTTCTATGTTCTACTCTATTATACTCTTTCTCTATTCTAGTCTACTCTGCTCTGATCTACTCTACTCTACTTTACTCTACTGTAGTCTTGCCTAGCCTAACCTATCCTTGCACTACTCTACTATACTCAAATCCAACCTAGCCTAGCATAACCTTAATCTGCACTAATCTGCTCAACTCTACCCTACTCTGCTCTACATTTCTTTACTCTATTTTGCTTTCCTCTCCTCAACTGAGTTCTTCTCTGCTCAGCTCTAGTTTGCTTTACTATGCTCAATTATAATCAATTCTGCTATACTCTACACTACTTTGCTCTACTCTATTCTGTGTTACTCTACTCTGTAATGCTCTATTCATCTCAGGTCTACTCTACTCCTCTCTCCTCTCCTCTCTTTTCCTCTCCTCTCGTCTTCTCTACTCTACTCCACTCTGCTCTACTCTACTCATCTCTTATCTACTCTATTACATTCTTCATTAATATACTCTTGCATAGCGTAGCTTACTTTAGCCTTACTGAACTTAGCTCTACTCTACTTTACTTTACCCTACTCTAATCTACTAAACTCAACTCTATTATACTCTACTCTAACATAACCTAGCCTAACCTTGCTCTGCTCCACTCTACTCTATCGTACTCTTCTTTACTCTAGCCTAGCCAAGTTTAGCCTAGCCTAGCTTAGCTAATCTAGCTTTACTCTGCTCTGCTCTACTCTGCTCTATTTTACTCTGCTCTATCATGCTCTACTCATCTCTAGTCTACTCTACTATACTCTAACATACTCTAGCCTAGCCTAGCATGACCTAGCTATACTCTATTATACTCTCTAATACCCTAGTCTAGCCTAACCAAGCTTATGCTAGCCTATCCTTGCCTAACCTAGCTCTACTATACTCTATTTTACTCTACTATACTCTGCTTTACTCTGCTCTACTTAGCTCTACTCTTGTCTACTTTGCACTACTATACTCTACTTTATTCTACTCTATTATACTCTAGCTTGGCCTAGCATAGCCTAGCCTGACCTACCTCTACTCTACTCTACTCGACTCTACTCTTACGTAGACTAGCCTAACCTAACCATGCCTTTCCCAGGCTACCCTAACCTAACCTGGCTCTACTCTACTCTACTCTACTCTCCTCTCCTCTACTCGACTCTACTCTACTTTGCTTTACTCAAACCTAGCCAAGCCATGCCTAGCCTAACCTAGCTCTACTCTACTTTACTCTACCCTAGCCTAGCCTTGCCTAACTTAGCTTTGCTCCACACTACTATGCTCTGCTTTGCTTTACTCTACTCTACTCTACTTTGCTTTGCTCTACTCTACACTATTGTACTTTACCCTTATTTAGCTAACCTAACCTAGCTTAGCATAACCAAGCTCAACTCTACTCTACTCTGCTCTACTATAGCCTAGACTGACCTAGCCTAACTAACCTTATTTTGTTGTACTAAACTCTACTCTGGTTATTCTTCTTTGCTCTACTCTACTCAACTATACTTTTCTCTACTCTATTTTGCTCTACTCTACTCAGCCTAGGTCTACTTTGCTCTGCACTCCTCTACTCTACTCTACTCTACCCTTCTCCAACCTAACCTAGACTAGTCGAGTTTAACCTAGCTCTGTTCTACTCTAATCTAGCCTAGCCAAACCTAACCTTGCACTACTCTGCTCTTTTCTACACTACCCCATAATGTTTTCCTCTCCTCTGCTCCCTTCTATACTCTATTATACTCCAATAAACTCTTGCCTAGCCTAGCCCAACCATGCTCACACAAGCCTAGCTCCACTCAACTCAACTCTATTATACTATACTCTATTATACTTTACTTCACTCTACTCTACTCTACTCTACTCTAACCTATCTTTACTTTCTTTCTAAAATCTAATCTACTAAGCTCTGCTTTACTATTCTTTTCTCTGCCATGCTCTATTCTACTCTACTCTACTCTAGTCAACTCTACTCTGCTTTGCTCTACTTTGCTCTGCTCTACTCTTCTTCTCTCGGCTCTAGCCTACACTAACCAAGCACTACTCTACTCAACTCTACTCCTCTCTACTCTAACCACTCTAACCTAGCATTGCTCTGCTCTACTCTGCTCTAGTCTATTATACTCTTCTTTGCTCTACTCTGTTCTATTCTACTCTACTCCACCCTACTCTACCTTGCTTTGCTCTGCTCTACTCTACTCTAGTTTACTCTACTCTACACAAGCCTAGCCTAACCTAGCCTAAGCTAACCTAGCTCAACTCTACTCTACTCAACTCTACTCGACTCTAGCCTAGCCTAACTTAGCTTAGCATAACCTAGCCTAATCTAGCTTAGCCTATTACTGCTTTACTCTATTCTACTCTGCTTTGCTATGCTCAGCTCAACTCTGCTCTACTCTACTTTGCTCCACTCTCTCTACTTTACTCTACTTTAGCCTAACCTAACCTAGCTCTACACAATTCTACTCTACTCTACTCTACTCGAGCCTAGCCTAGTCTAGCCTAGCTTAACATAGCTCTACTCTGCTCTACTCTACTTTACTATGCCCTACTCGACTCTGCTCGACTCTAATCTACTCTACTTTACAATAATTTACCCTAACCAAGCCTAACCTTGCTAAGCTTAGCTTAATCTCGCTCTACTATGCTCTATTTCTTTTTCTTTACTTAGCTCTGCTCTGCTCTACTCTTCTCAATTTTTCTTTGCTTTGTTTTATTATTCTTTGCTCTTCTCTACTCTACTATATTCTACTCTACTCTACTCTTGCCTAGCCTAGCCTAGCCTAACCAAGCTCTACTCTACTATATTCTTCTCTACATTACTATACTCTACTATACCTTACTCTACTGTAGCCTCGTCTTACCTAGCCCAACCTAGCCTAGCTTAGCTTAACCTAGCCTTTGCTAGCTCTACTCTACTCTAATCTACCCTAGCCTCACCAAACCTAGCTTTAGTCTACTCTCCTCTAGCCAAGTTTAGCCAAACCTAGCTTGGCTTTACCTATCCTAGCCTAGCTTAGCCTAAACTTACTCTACTCAGCTGTACCCTACACAGCTATACTCTTCTCTAATCTACTCTACTCTACTCTACCTTACTCAACTCCATTATGCTCTACTCTGCTCTGCTCTATTGTGCTCTAGCCTAGGCTAACTTAACCTAACTGAGCTCCACTCCACTTTACTCTACTCTAGCCTAACTTAGCTTAGCATTGCCCACCCTAGCTAGCTTAACCAATGCTACCTTAGCAAAACCTTGCTCTTTTCTACTTTACTCTACTGTAGTCTACTCTAGCCTAGCTTTACCTAGCCTAACCAAGCTTTACATTGCTCTACTTTTCTCTGCTTTGCTCTGCTCTACTATGCTCTACTCTACTCTGCTCCACTCTACTCTACCCTAGCCTAGCCTACCCTAACCTTGCTCTACTCTACTCTACTCAACTCAACCCTACCATACTCAACTCTTCTGTACACAAGCTTAGCCTAACCTTCCCTAGCTTAACCTATCCTAAGCAAGCTCTATTCTACTTTACTTTACTCTATCCTACTCCACTATACTATACTCTACTCTAACCTAACCTGGCCTACTCAAACAAAGCTTTGTTGTGCTCTACTTTACTTTAGTCTACTATGCTCTACTATACTCTACTCTATTATAGCCTAGCTGAGCCTAACAAAGCCTAGCCTAATATAGTTTTGCTCTTCTTTTCTCTGCACTACATTACTCTGCTCTGCTTTGCTTACTCTACTCTACTCTACTTTGCTCTGCTCTACTTTTCTCTACTCTACTCTACTCCACTCCACTCTACTGTACTCTACTCTACTCAAGCCAAGCCTAACCTAACCTAGCATTGCTCTATTCTTTTCTGCCTTACTATACTCTACTCTGATTTTTTCTTCTCTAATATACTCTGCTCTGCTTTGCTCTACTCCACTTTGCTCTACTCTGCTTTTTCTCTACTCCGCTTTGCTCTACTCTACTCTAGTGTACTCTACTTGACTTAACTCGACTCTGGCCTCATTTAGCCTAGCCTAACCTAGATCTACTCTGCTTTACTTCACTTTACTCTACTCTACTCTAGCCTAGCTTATAGAATAGCCTAGCCTTCCCTAGCCTAGCCAAGCCAAGCCTATCATAGCCTAATTTAGCTCTACTCTACTTTACTCTACTCCAACATACACTACTATACTCTACTCTACTCTAACTTAGCATAGCCTAGCCTAACATAACCTAGCTCTACTCTACTCTACTATACTCTATTCTACTCTACACTAGCCTCGGCTAGCCTACCCTAGCTTAACCAAGTAATGCTATGCTTTATTTTACTCTGCTCTACTCAATTATGCTCTGGTCTACTCTTCTTTGCTCTGCTCTGCTCAGCTTTACTCAGCTCGACTCTACTCTACTCTGCCCCACTATACTCAAGCCTAGCATGTCCTAACCTTGCTTTACTCTACTCTACTCTAGTCTACTGTACTCTACTCTACTCTAGTCTAACCTACTCTACTTTGTTTTATTATACTCTACTTTGTTCTAATTTTCTTTACTCTACTCTGGTCTCCTCTACTCTATTATTCTCTTCTTTGCTCTACTTTGATCTACTCTGCCTTGCTCTACTATACTCTGCTCTTCTCTACTTATCTCTACTTTATTCTACTCTACTCTACTTATCTACTCACCTCCCCTCTCCTCTTTACTCCCCTCCTCTACTCTACTCTACCCTACTCTGCTCTCCTCTACTCCACTCTAATCTACTCAAGTCTACTCTACTCTACTCCATTCTACTCTACTTTACTCTATTCTACTCTTCTGTACACTGCTTTACTCTAGCATAACCAAACCTAGCCTTATCGATCGAGCTCTACTCTATTCTGCTCTATTATACTCCACTCTACTCTAGTTTAGCCTAGTTTACCCTAGCCTAGCATAGCCTAACCTAGCCTAATGTAGCTCTACTCAACTATACACTACTCTACTCTACTCTACTCTAATCTAACCCAGTATAGGATTCCCTAACCAATCTTTACTCTACTCTACTCAACCCTTACCTAACCTTTCCTAGCCTAACCTAGCTATGCTTTACTCTATTATGCAATGCTTTGCTATGCTTTTCTCTACTCTTCTATGCTCTACTGTACCTTGCTCTACTCTATTTGGCTCTACTCTGCTATACTCTACTCTATACCCTAACATAACCTAGCTTTGCTAACCCTAACATAGTTCTACTTTACTATACTCTACACTAGCTTGGCCTTGACTTGCCTAGCCTAGCCTAACCCTTCTCTACACTACTTTACTATACTCTGCTCTGCTCTACTCTGCTCTACTATACCTTACTTTTCTCTGCTCAATTCTACTCTACTCTACTCTACTCTACTCTGTTCTACTCTGCTTTACTCTGTTCTACTCTACTCTACTCTATTTTGCTCTCCACTACTAGACTCTATTCCAATCTACTCTACTCTAATCTAACTTAGGCTACCCTTCACTAACCTAGCTCTACTCTTCTTCAATCTACTATAGCCTAGCCAAACCTAGGTCTATTTTGCTCTGCTCTCCTCTACTCTTCTTTGCTTTGCTCTGCTCTTCTCTCCTCTCCCCTCCTTTACTCACCTCTCCTCTCCTCTCCTCTTTTCTCCTCTCCTCTCATCTCCTCTACTCTACTCTACTCTACTCTACTCCACTCTTCTCTACTCTTCTTTACTTTGCTCTACTCTGCTTTACTATAGTTGGGCCTATCCTAACTAAATCCAGCTTCATATCACTCTACTCTACTCTACACTAGCCAAGCCTACCTTAGCATAACCAAGCTTACCCTATCTTAGCCTAGCCTAACCTTGCTCTACTTTACTCCACTCTACTCTACTTTACTCTACCTTATCTAGCCTAGCTTTGCCCAGCCAAACCTAGCTCTCCCAAGTCCAATCTGCCTCACTTTACTCTACTCTACTATACAATACCCTACTCTACTCTACTTTGCTCTGCTTTTATCTCCTCTACTCTACTCTGCTCTACTTTGCTCTGCTCTACACTACTTTGTTTTGCTCTACTATACTCTACTCTACTCTACTTTGTTCTGCTCTACTCCACTTATCTCTACTCTATTATACTCTACTATAATCTACACTACTATACTCTAGTCTACTTTACTCTATTATACTCTATACTACTCTACTCCACTCTATTCTATCTTACTCTTACCTAACCTAACCTAGGCTAGCCAAGCCTAGCCTAATCAAACTCTACTCTACTCTGCTCTGCTCTACTTTGCTCTTCTCTTTCTACTCTATTTTACTCTACCCTAACCTAGTCTAGCCTAGCCTAACTTAGCTCTCCTCTACTCTACTCTACTCTATGCTACTCTAATTGACTCTACTCTACTCTAACATAGCAGAGTCTACCCAAGTTTAGCCTAGCCAAGCTTAGCCCAACATAACCTCGCTCTAATCTACTCTATTCAAGTCTACCCTACTCTACTCTACTCTATTCACACCTAGGCTAGCATAACCTATCCTTACTTAGCTTTCTTCTAGTCAACTCTCTTCTACTTTACTCTACTATAGTCAACTCTACTCTACTCTATGCATGTCTTGCATAGCTTATCATAACTAGCTCTGCTCTACTCTGTTCGGCTCTACTCTACTCTACCTTTTTCTGCTCTACTTTTCTCTCCTCTACTCTGCTCTACTCTTCTCTCCTCTACTCTACTCTACTCTACCCTACTATTCTATGACCTTGTCTACTTTGCTTTGCTCTACTCTACTCTACTCTGTTCTACTCCACTATGAACTATTCTACTTTATTCAACTCTCCTCTCCTATCCTCTCCTCTCCTCTCCTCTCCTCTATTTTACTCTGCTCTACTCTACTCTACCCTACTCAACTCCCATCTACTCTACTCTACTTAATTCTACTCTAATCGACTCTACTCTACTCTAGCCTAGCCTAATCTAGCTTTACTCTGCTCTATTCTAATATACTCTACTCTACTCTAGCCTAGCCTATCCTAGCTTCGCCTAACATACCCGACCCTGGCCTAGAGGACTTATTTAACCAAAGTACAAAGTTCACAAAGTAAAAGTACCTAATCCAAAAGTGCAGCAACATTAATTTTGTCTTCACTTAAAACAATATTGAATGGCTTGATGCTTGATGCTTGTGTTAGGTCACCTTTTGCCACCAAAAGCTATCATGCAAAAATTGTAACCAGTGAAACCTAAAGGATTAATTAATTGGAACCTTCATCATGCAATATACCCAATAAAAAACTTTAAAAATTTTTGCAAGTCAAAGAAAATATGTTGACATTTGTTTTGAAGTATAAAATATTTAATTCTAATTTATGTGATCAAGAGAAACATAATAATATTGAAAAGATATAATGTTTTTGAAAGTTGCAAAAGTTTAGGATAAGACACATCAAGATGAAATAATTTAAAAGAAAATGAGGTGTTACCAAAGTAACATTAACAATGTCCTCAAAAAGGATGGTTCAACATTATGGCGTAGCATCCATCTTCTTAAAAAATAATTCAAATAATTTTAAATTGTAAAAAAACTACAATTATGTTTTTCATTAGAGAAAAAAATTATATCAATTTGCACTGTTTGGTTCTAAATCATAATCAATATATCAATTAAGAAAATTGTCGACCTATCCAAAATAAAATGATTATTTAAAGTAGACAGGAAAAGCAAACTTTACCAAAAAATCAAAAGTTTTATTGCTCTGACCCTAACATCTTTTTATCTCTCTTTCTAGTTAAAATAATCCCATTCTAATATTCAATTATGTCACCCTTTATCAAGAATAACTTCTTTATTACCAAGCATGAGCATCATGTAGCATAACTAGTCAAACACTGGCAATATGAATTTGCTTATCAGTCCTAACAAAGCCTTAATAGAAAGAACATCAGGCAAACTTCTGCAACTTAAATGCTTGGTATGAACTCCAAAAGGTGGTGCCTCAAGTAATGTCCCAACAATTTGTATAATAAATCCAATATACTTGAAGCATATCCAAGTAGCAAAAAATTTTTCCAATACTAACACCATAATCTTTAAACATCACTACCACTAAAATTGCATTTTTATACTCAAATATTTAAATCATTGGCCTTTCTAAAGCTTTCCTACGCATTTCAGCAATCTAGTTAGTTTAGAAGAGGATTCAAATAGATTTCGACAAATGGAAAATTCCATGAAGTACAAACACTCTTAACAAAGGTATTGTATCCTTGTCAAACTCTCAAACTTGGACTTTAAGACCATGTATTAGCAGTGCCATGTTGCATCACTAATATAAATTTGCAAAAAGCACAATCTCATATCCTCGAAAAATTCTAGGATGTATTGCACATTCTTTGAACAAGTGTCTAACACTCTTCCTAACCCTTAAAAATGGTGCATGGCATCAAAAAAATTTGTGTTTCATGGAAATGATGCATGATGATTGATGTCATTCAAACATTCTAAAAGAATAAATAAACATTCAGTTTGCTATAATCTTTATAGGTTAGAATCATTATGCATAATATTCACACTTATGCATAATTTTTTTATAGAATTTTTTTGTAATTAAAAGTAAACTATTATTCATATTTGTATGCTAAAGTTAATGATTTTATACTTATAAATAATTGAACATTTTACATGCAATAAGAGTGATATTTTATAAGTGTGTAACCTTAATTGTGTGTATTCATAGTTCTCTCTCCACATAATGCATAGTTCTAGTCACATATAAATTACAACCATTTAAATTTTTTTTTATTGGTAGGTTATATTAAAGTTTTTTACTTTGTGTTTCATATAATTAGAATAGACAACCAAATAGGTGTATTCGTATGTCCATATAAAATTTTGTGGTTATTCTAATAAAGATTTTTTAAATTACATTATCTTTGTATTTAGTACATGTTACATAGGCAAAAGAATGCTCGAGGTTCCTTATCTTATACATTTTTTCACTACTCATAAAGTCAACATGGTCATGCTCATTAATATTTATTAGGTTGATCATATTCAAATCCAAACCTTTTTTGAAGTAATAGTTTTGTCACATTTTAGTCTTTTTTTTTCTTTTATCATTACTATTACCATCGCCCAGAAATTATAAACTACCTCTAATATGATAAAACCTAAAGTGCACTACGCAATCTTATAGATATTAACAAAGCTTATTGTTTCACTAGTCGAGCGCATGCATTTGACAGATTGCCTCGTCCAAACAATAATTGAGCTAAATCCAAAACATACTAGATGAACCATCTTAAGTAGGCCCAACTAGATTATGCTTAAACCAACTAAAAAATTCAAGTATATCTTAAACCTCAATTATAAGGTAAACTCCAAATTCATGTTTTCTCATCTACCATTTTTGCTTCTTCTACATATATATAAATATAAAAAAAGTAGACAAAAACATAGCTAATTTGAGTAATTTAATAAATTTTTTTCAATTCTTTACACAAAATGCATATTCTACAAAAGCATTATCGTTGCATAGATGAGAAATTGTAAATGAAAGTTAGAATATGTTACACGCTTTTTATAACAACAACAAAATTCAATTCAATGCAACATAATCCCACAACTTTTAAAACTTATTATATTTTAAAAAATGTGGTCTTGTATTTCTTTTCTACATATTTGATCATATTTTGTATTTTTAATGCATTTGAAAAGAAAAATGTGTTTTATTTTGTTATGTAGGCCTTAGTCACTACGTATTTTGAAGAGATGCCCATTGTTGTAACGAATACATGATTAGTTTGCATTGGTGGGAATTTTCAAACCATATGAGTAGTTACATCACCAATTGAGGGCATGTTCAATTCCAACAAATTCAAAAACAACTTAGGAAAACTAGATTTATCTATTGATGCATAATGCACAAATAGATGTTTGCCACCCAACTGCATATGCACAAATAAAGCAATGCATGTAAAATTCTATGTGCACAAAGGGAGAAATGCCCATAAAAATATTCACTCCACAATACTTATTTCAATACATGCGTAGACAATGTCTAATATATGTTTTAGATTATATGTATAGTCATATGTACAAAAAGAAGTTAATGCATTCACAAATTACATTATGTACATACAAACATGGTTATATGAGAACAAAAATCATTATGTACAATCATGCATAAATGAAAACAATGCATCCATTGACCATAAAAAAAGTCTAACAAAAATTAACGCATGTATAACAAGTATTAAATGTTTGTAGACACAGGTACACACAGAAAAATAATGGACTAGACAAAATGACACAATATAAAACTTCATAAGGGCCAAATCCCATTATGAAAGGTTTCTCTTTTTAATATTGTTTTTTATGACATTTTTAGAGAAGAAATCATTGTTGTTGAGCCCAAGATTACCAGAGAATAAAGAACCAGAGGTGCTGGTTGCTTCATGTGTACGTATAGAGGGACCTCTCAAGTCTTTCCTGTGACATATCTTGTCAGTCATTATGTTGTACTAGCTTTAACACTTCTTTCTTGCTATTTCTTTGTGTATCTATATAACTATTAAAGTAAGAACAACATGATTTTACATCTTTCTCATGTTAGTTTTGTTGGTCCTAAAAAGTTTGCTATAAAAATATAGTTTCAATCAATATGTGTTCATTGTGCTGTCACTTTCGTCTTCATTGCACCAAAAAAAATTTAAATTCAGATTTCCTCTTATATTTAAATTTGCTTGCATGAGTTTAATAGCATGGTTAAAGTTAATTAATTAACTACTTTTTCTTGGAATCTACCAACAAATTGTTAGATAAAGGATAGTTGCCTTTCAAGAACTTGGTTAATTTGTCTGATTTGCTATAGAGAAGGTTTCAATTATTTGAGTTGTTATTTTAAACTGGTCATCATGCCCCATCAAAATCATAACTTACATTTGTCATAGTTGTAATTAGGTGTAAAACATATGTATTTCAAAATTTATTGCATGCATTTTTACTTCTCATTTTTATTACCACATTTGCATAAGCATTTCTTTACTCTGAATTTTAAACACATTTCATAAGTCCTCATAGTTTGGCCTTGGACATAAAAACCCAAAGATTGCAACTAGACACCACCCCAAACCATTGAGTGTGCATTACATTACAATCCCATTTATCCAAGACCATTACATGAATTCTATGACACCATTGCGCCATATTGACGAGATATTAAGATTCAATAATGTCAAGTCCCTTATATTAATTTGTTCTCACCTCTTTTTGGTCTTCCTCTTCCACCATTGAATGAGAGAATTATGATAACTCTTCTCTCTTAACAAATTAAATGATCCAAAATTAACATGTTCAAATCATACAACCAAACACTCCTGGCAATAACATTTTAATCACTTTGATTATTTCTCATCATATAATTTTGAGTATATCGACCACATGTTCTATTTGTATACTTGAATTCACAAGAAATATTTAAAATCATATAATATTTTTTATTCCACTTGATTTTAAAAAACTTATATGTAAACATGAGTAAGATATTTTGATCACACAATATAACAAAAACATTCATCAATTCCTTCAACATGTTTGAATTAGATTATAACCATCCTATAAATTTTTCTATTTTTTTTAAATCTATATTAGAAATAATGAAATCTCTCATTTTTTTATATTTTAATATCATACAATAGTAATCCTTAGCAATTGTACTCTTCTGGGTAAAAATGAATTACATGTTTAGTTAAACATAATAAAATAACCTCTTTCTTAGTGCTATCAACAAAAGCATCATCAAAACTAAAAATAAGAATGCACCATTGTGAATATAGAACCAATGCAAAAAATTACAATCGAGAAACCTTTAATCAATAATACTTGAATGCACATATGCATCATTACTTTTATATGCATGGTTTCATAACTTCAATATATCGAATGCTAAGCTTTTCCCTATCACAAGGACTTTCAAAACACTATTATTTGACTTCTATCATTTCCCTTCTAGATTTCTTCATCAAACCACTTAGTAAGTGAATAGTCAAAATAATTGATCTTCTGGACACACAACCAAGTTGAATCAACAATAAATTAGTCTTGTATCATAATTTAAGCTCTTTATATGATAAACATCACTTTTGAAAAACTAACATCATTGAACTTATAGAATCATACCTTACCTTTTAGCAACCTTTGTTCTTAATTTCTTTTCCTTTTTTCTCTTTTCTAGATATATTAAGAATAATCATTGCATTTTTTTTTCATCTTTTTTTACTGGCCATTATCATCATACATATTGTTGTAACATGTTTTGAACATCTATAATAAAATCATGATCATATGATGTGTAGTAAACTATAAGAAAACCCAAGAAATACAAGCATGAATGTAAATCATCTTTGAATTTGATAGATTTAAATTCATTACTTATTCTAGCTGCCAAGCATTATATAATACTAAGTATATATAGATGTATAAGCTTGCTATCACATGTTCTCTTGTAAAGGTCTCCCCTTAAAATAGATATCAACTTATGTGCCTTTATATGATCCATATTTCCTTCATTTTAAGTATTTTACACTTAAAACATTATATGTTTCCTAATTTCCAAGATTATTTTTCAATTCCCTTACTTGACTCGTTAAACTCTTTCTAATAATTTAACAACACTACTCTCTCTCCTCTTCTCTTTAACCTGTCAAACACGATCAAAATGTTCTAATTTTATTGAAAGCACCCTCATCATCCATGGTCATCCTCTCATATACTAAATATTGATGCTTCATTTCCGTTCAACAATTAGACCCCTTCAGTTTGGTGACATCTTGCCTTCATATCGCTTGGAATTTAATTTTTTTGCAAAAAATTATGTTATTGTCATGTCAATTTTGTCAGTACAATAAGGTTAGGAAAATTAAAAAAATTAGATTTAATCAAAATTAGGAAATTCTAAGATTTCTTGCTTTTTTTTAATAATTTGAACTTCAAAAGTTTAGTGGAAAATTTTGTATGATTCATTTTGACCAACTCCACCTATTTGCCAAATTTCATATATTTTAATGGTATGTAATATTTTTTAATAATTTAACCAAACCTAAAATATTTTTGAATCCTGATTTACTTTTGTTTCAATGACTATCACGCCTACTTTTTTAGACACAAAATTTTTACTATGCTTATACTTGTAAATTCAATGCCTTAGTAAAATTTCATAATTTTATGAGTTTATGCAATATTTTTAATTATTTTAAAAACTTTTCAAGCTCATAAGTTAATCCTTATAAATCTTTGATCTTCTATTTTAATAATCAAAAGATTTTTTTTCAACACATTATCATTATATTCAAATAATTTATTCTTTTTATTTCTTAGTTTGTCTCTTTCGTTTTAGGGGTTGCTCTGTGGGATCAAACTCTGGCTTTTCGGGCAGCTTTTAGTGGTATACAACTTTTGAATAATATGAAATGTTACTTTAAAATTTTGAAAAATTCTTTAAAATTCTAAATAATTCAAAATAATAATAATTCAATTTTATTTATATTTTGGATATTATAAATCTTCTCTTCTTAAGATCATAAATCGAACCTATGATTATGAATTTTTTTATTAATTTAAGCACATGATAATTTAAAATATCAAAATATTATTAAAATAATTGCCCTCACATTATGGATGTTACAATCAAAGGGAACGATAGATCATGCTCTATGTTATTTAGTAGTTTGTTACGTTTGTATTAAGTTGTTTGTTTTTGTATTTTTGTAGTGATTTAAGAACTTACCTTTTGAAAGAATGTTAAATTTTTTATATTGATTTTGTTATAATTTTCAAAATATAAAAATTTATATTAGTTTTACTATGATTTTTAAAAATAATCATGCTAATGGCTTTTTATTTAAAGAAAAATGTGTTTTCAAAATCAAAAGATAGAGAAAGAAATGACACGAGCCATAATTACTTTGCGATATTTTGACGAATGTCATTTGATTTAAATAATGCTTGAGCTATTTTTTTAAATGATGATTGATTTTATCTTCTAAAGTTAGAGATGCAAAAATTTAGAACATATGTAAACAATCTTTAATAAAAACTTGATCTTTAAAGACATGTAAAAAGTGTACCATGGGACTAAATATTTTGAAAATAATTTTAGCACTTTATTGAGAAAGTTTCTTAACTTCATAGTAAAAAAAAAGGAATCTAAGTAAATCTGGACTTGGTAAAGGATTTGATAAACATGCTTTCCTAAAAAGCTCATCGAGATGCTCAATATCTAGTTAAAAAATTATCAGGTTCACCCTTTTTATTTTCAAGTATGGAGAGAAACTTCAACAATTCATCAAGCTACTCTACAATACATTTACACAATAGTAAATCAAAGATTGTTAAAAGGATTTTCTAGAGCTTAATTATTACTTATCTCAGCCTCCAATCTTTAGCAATCTAGTCCTTAGGGAGTCTTTATGTATATATCTAATTACTTCAATTTTTATAATTAACTCTGCTTTAATTCTAAAGAATAATGGATTTCAACAACTAATCTATTATGTTACTATAACTCAGAAAGATGTAGAGCTAAGATACTCTCTTATAGAGCATCTAACCCTAGCTTTAATTATGTCAACCTGTCAGTTATACCAACACTCAAATCATAGATGTGACAACAAATAAACCTATGAGGCACATCCTTCAACCAATAGATGATATAAATAGGTTTCAAAAGTGGGTAATTAAGCATAATGAGTTTGAACTTAACATCATTTACTATTCATTTATGAAATCTCAAGTTCTTAAAGGTTTTTTAATGGAGAGAAACTCTTTTGATTCAAAACCTAAGACCCTTATAAACTTTTAACAACCTTTTTTGATGGAGCTTTCATGTGTGAGTCTTGTAGCAATAGTTCAATCCTTCATAGCTCTTAGTAACTAAAGCTTAAAGGTGTTATCATAATTGTTTTCATTATCACCAACAAACAGGCTAAGCATGAAGCCTTGATTGCAAGTCACTAATTTCCTTGATGGCTACAAATGAAGCACTTAAAAATCTTTAGTAGTTTCCAACTAACTAATAAGTGGTGTCTTATTAAAAAGTAAAGATTTACACAAAAATCCTATGAATACTAGCTTGGCCTCTTTTCCAAAAGTATGATACTATAGATCTATTTTTTTATTCATTAAGAACAAAATTAAGAAGTGGATCTACTAACCAATTATAGAGATTCTAGTGATGACTTTTCTCATCTTAAGAAGTTGAGTATTGAGTTACTAAATCACCTAGTTCTTTGACCAAAAAGGCTTTCTTACTGATAAATCCTTATGACACTTATCTAAAGTTTGGGATTTTAAACCTTATAAAGTAAGATGTGAGAAAGGTCAAGTGATACATCCAATAATATACTTTGTTTGATTAACAATATTAAAAAAAATCCTATCTCAAGGCATACACAAATGTGTTCACCTATGACATTTAAAATTTTATATCAAGCTAATAGTTATGTTTTAAAAAATCTTACTAACTAAGACAACCTTAGATAAGTTTGACATATTATAAAAATAATTATATTATTTTCAAACCATAATTCTTTGATGAAATTATTTGAGATGATAAAATATCGAGCATTTCACTAACTGAAGAAAAAATGTAATCTTTTAAAACTTTTCCAAACATCCTTAATCATAAATTTAACATGTCACACTCCCTCTTG
Organism: Vanilla planifolia; assembly: GCA_023846275.1. Taxonomy (NCBI): domain Eukaryota; kingdom Viridiplantae; phylum Streptophyta; class Magnoliopsida; order Asparagales; family Orchidaceae; genus Vanilla; species Vanilla planifolia. The sequence continues at coordinate 72,929 of JAIUJO010000174.1, forward strand.
GATGACTTTATAAGAGCCCATCCATTACACATGGTCTAATCTAAAATGACGAGCTAATTACCCATCACTAAGATGCCTTAAAGCTTTTTGTAGTGCTACCACCAAGGAGAAGTAATAGTAATAATAATATTGATAATAATAATAATAATAAGGACAAGCTTGGTGAACCCATTTCTTGCATAAACTCTCTTATAAATAGATAGAGGAAGATCTTGAGGAGAGAGAACAAAGTTGTGATTATTTTCAATAAAAAAGACAAGAGAGACAAAGAGAAAGAAATTTGAGAAAGGGAGAGTGCCCATTAGAGGACACTTAGGAGCTAAGGGAGGTTCCACAAAGCTAATGCTAATGAGAAGAGCATATCATTAAAAAATTGAAGTAAATCTAAAACATATTTTTCATGAGAAATGAAGAATTCAACTAAGTTGGTTCTTATAATATTTATATGAATAAATTATCCCAAAATCAAGTCTTAGCTAACCACTAAATATTCTAGAATGTAGGTGTCACTTGTGACCCAAAGCCTGCATTAGAATATAAAATTAACTAACTACTCAAGTCAACCCAAATGACCAACCAACCCAAATTGACCAATGCTTAATTTGACACCAAGTTGATCAATAAAAATTGTGTCGCTTGGGATAAGTGACTAATAAAGTTTACTATTAAGTTTAATAAAATTCTTTTTACTCATATTTAATCATATTTGTGATACTTAGTTCCATAATTTTGTTTCATGCACAAATTTTATGAAACATAGCTTATGGTGAAGAATCATCATGCCATTAGATGATATTATTTGAGTAAATTAAATGCCAATCATGACAAACTCTAAATAAGTATAAAGAGTTGTGCTGAAACTAAGTACATGATGAACAAAAGATATGAATATAACATAAAATAATATACACAAGATGTCATGAGCACATGATAATGATATGTGATGATGCATATATGATGTTGGACATATGTCAATGAATATGAGATATTTTGTACTTGATAATGTTGTAGAACAAGCTAGACAAAATTAATGAAATTATATTAAAAATATCTATAACACTTTAATAAGAATGGTTATATTATTACACTTCTTAGTTTCATGTATTGAAAATTGAAAGATAAAATAAAGTTTTAATTATAATCAAGTGCAATAGACATCAAAATCAAGCAATGATACCAATTGATTGATATTATTTTAATAAGATGAATGAGATATTTGTGATAATCAAGTAAAGCAAAACTCTTTAATTAGTGCATTGATATTTGTGACAATCAGGTCAGACAAAATCTTTGATTGGGCACTATTAATAATTTGTGACAACAAGATAATGCAAAACCATTTAGTTTAGTACCATGTATTAATATTATATGTAACAATTGTGTAGGGAAAACCCCTCATACTAGTTATCGTTCTAGTTGTATCTTAGTTGTATATATTGATTTTCACATGCAAGCTTAAAAGACATGATAAATAAAGTTTTCATTGTAATCAAGTTTACAATTAAATGGATAGTTAGGAAGTAATAAGCCCATTAAAAAAGATCACAAAATTCTAGAATAAATTGTATGCCACATTTTAATAACTAGACAAATTTATTGTCATACTTGATATAATAATGTGATACTTTATAACATTCTTATAGTTTATTTGAAGCATGATCTCCTCATAATTTGATGGTTTTCTCTCATTCTTAATTATTGTTAGCAAGCCTCATGCACTTGCTTTGCTTACATTCTCATAACATGATATTTTTTATTATACTAATTGTTATGATTATATGAATATTTTTTATTGATTTATATGAAGTGTCTTTTGATGATATCTTATACATTCTTAGCTTCATTGAATGTTATTAACATGAATCATCAAAGTTATATCAATTAAAAGATTAATTATAATATGCTTAGATAATATGGATTTTTTGCTTGAAGTTAATATTTTTGACATAATAAGTGTGTGGTAGACTTGACTCTTATTATTCAATATTTTCTAAAAAGGAAAATTTAATATTTTCATATGTATATGTTGAGGACACCACTGGTCCCGAATAGTATGGATGAAAAGTGGTGAGAAAAAGAGTTTTTAAAGAAATTTGGGTGCTTATGTATCTTTTTAATCTTAAACTCATCATTTGATCAACAAAATAATTTTTGGTCATATATATATATAATTATCTTTTATAGAAATAAATAATTAATAATAAGAATTATGCCCTAGAGAACAAAGAAGAGGAGAAAATGTTTAAGAAACTTTGGCCAACACACCATCCTTTAGAAGTTAAAGATATGATCAAGTTGATCCATTCAAGAGAGTGTGATGGACGTGCCTCTGGCTATAAACTTGCCATGAAGATTATGTATCAATGTTTTTTTTTACCAATAATGAAAAAATATTACTTTATTTACCAAAAGGTGCAAAGGGTGTTAAGTTCATGCTCCCCTTTCATACTAATTATTCACAAAGATGGAAGAAATAATTATTTATTGGTTCTTGTTAGACTATGGTATGAATTTCCATTTTTTTATTTCCAATTGCTAGAAATGGAAGGAGGTTCCTTCTTATGGTGGTTAACAACCATTAAAAATGGATCAAAGTGAAGCCTCTTATTGGCAAGACTATTAATAAGATTTAAAGTTTTCTTTAGACCAACATTTATAATAGGTTTAATATTTCCATAGCAACTGTTACAAATGACAAAATAATGTTCCAATCTAAAAAATTCCTAGATTTATGCAAAATGTATGGTTGTTTTTTTATGTATGCCTCAACTTCTCATCCTAACATAGATGGACAAGCCAAAGAAATGATCAAAGATATCTTAAAAATTCTAAAGCCTCGTCTTGATGACAAAAAAGTTAGGTAGGTAGGTGACCTCCTCGACATATTGTGAGTGTATTGAACTACACATTCTGCAACATGTCAAGTTTTTCTAAGGATTCAAAGCTATAATTACTATTGAGGTCAATCACTTAACAAGTTCAAAAGCTTGAACTTGAAACTAGCACATCAAAAGTTGGACCTAATCAAGGAAAAGTGTCTTAGGGACCATGTAAAGAAACTAAATATAAAGTAAAACATGAAAAAATATTGCATACAAAGAATTGTCCATTCAAGATGAAAAATTTGGTTCTTAGACAATATAAGTCTTAGATAATATACGAGTTCTCAACACTAATAAAGCCTCCATAAGCTTGCTCCAAACTAGAAAGAATTGTATTTGATCAAGGATATTCTAGGACCAAATGTCTATCAATTTCATAAAGAGGAAGATGTTGAGCTCCAACAATCAAAGAGTAAGGATCACCTAAAAAGGCTCTATATATGCTAAAAATTACACACTTTTCTTCTTGTGTTAACTATCAAAGGTATTATTTGACTTTCACTAAAGTTATCAACAAAATTTCATACTTAAGCATCATGATTTTACATTTTCAAGATTTTGTTAACTTAAACAAAGTCAACTCTCTTTGTTTAATTATAATATTTAAATATCTTAAGAACTAATAAAATTGTACTTTAGAAGTACAGACTTATTTGAGGGCTACCTAAAACATTTTATCTTAAAAGAAGTCATCTCTTGAGCTAATTCAATAATCAAAAGTTATTTGATGTCCTTTATCAAATTCCAAATTATTTGGGTATTTATTTCTTTTGGTAGAAAATCAACATAACTATTCTCGCTTAACATTTACAAATCAACTATTCAAGTTAATTACATCTAGTTTGTAGTTGAATATATTTCATCCTTACAAGTCAATGTTAGTGATGATCATTCAATAATTGATATTCTTTTAAGACGTGAAAACCTCATGGCAAATCCATTTATTGTTAAGTTTCTTAACCTAACATTATCAAGTATGGATCATCATTCGAGATATGAAATTCTATCAAGAAAATATAAGTCAAATCTATGTGAGTGTACCTAAAACATAGGCCTTGAACTTTTTTAGTCAGACCATATATCATCCAAAAGCCTTGTCTTGCATTGATATTAAGCCCAACCTACTTCAACAAATCCTCTAGTGTGTCACAATAACTCGAAACATGAATGTTTAACGGGAGATCCATATTTAGATATTAAAGAGCTAGTTGACAAGTTCTTTTGATGTTTATTTAGATAGTTATATTTCATATGTTAATAACCCATGAGAATAGGCCAAATAAAAGTTATTAACATAATCAATCCTAATTGTTTCTTTATATTAAATGGTTTTTGAGTAATGCTCAAGTAATAAAAATGCAAGTGCCTTTTTATTACTTGAAATAACCCTTTCAACTTGCTTTGGTTCACATCATTTGAATCAAAATTTGATTGAGTTAGACATCTATGTGAACTTTTTATTACATGGATCTTCATCACCATTCCATAGTAAGCATGCTTTGAGAAGCATAAATCTTACTTTCTCTTTTTATTTCCCTCATTATTGTTCCATTATTTGAAGGCTACAAATGGCAAAAACAATTCTTCCTTTCCTTCCTAATTTCATCACTAACCCATTCTATGGAGGTTGAGAACTTTTTCCTTTTCATCTTATCTTATTGCAAAGTGAAAATCTTATTTATAACTTCTAAGTACCTAAGTATTTCCCCTTTGATCATACCGTTCACTTGGGGAAAAAAGTTTGTTTCATCTTGTTTTGTTTTCACTTGTCATTTACTCTCTCTCCTTTATACATGAAACTCACTCTTTGAGATTTGATTTTTCTATTTAATTCTTTTACCTTATGCTTAAGCTTTTAACTAAAACACCAAATCTTAGAATCTTTTCAAGTAAGATAGCTCATTATAATGAATAAGATAGCTCATTACCATGACCCAGTGTTCACCAGAAAGAAGCAATAAAAAAGGCATAATAAGATAACTAATGGGACTTAACCAATTCCAGAGATAAGGAAAATATCAACCTTCAAGAACTGTGAAAGCATGTATTGCAAATAGTATTAGCAATTCGATCATCAAACCATACTTTTTGTCGATGAAGATCACATAGTATAACAAGTGACCTCCTTGTCCTTAGTTCTTCCTCTCCCTTCAAACAAGAAATCATACATCAGTTATTATAATAAACAAAACTAAGAAAAATCAGAAAAAATAGAGTATGACATGGCACACATGTAGTAATGAGAAAAAATATTTTGACCTTCCTATTTTTTGCTTTATTTCTATGTTTTTTGTTCATGTGCTGAATACATTGCACAACATAAAAAATGCAAAGTTTTTGAGGTTTTGATCACCAACGATATGAAGGTCCATAAATAATTCAAGAGTCACATCCAACTCGATAAAATAACTATACAAATAAGCGAAACATAATTAAAAGCATAAAATTTAAAAACAAACAAGAAAAATCAATAACATGCTAGAGAACTTTAATTTTTGTATAATCATTGGAACAAAATAACTCTTGCAACACTAAATAGTATTATCAAAAAAAATTCCATTTTGGTTGTTTTAAGATCATTTGGTTTAAGCCCATAAACTTTCATAGCTTTCATCTAGGCATTTGAAGTTGTTAAAATATTTCATATTGGCCATTTCTCTTAGCTACAGTATATACTTAAAAACCCACTTATCCATCTCTCCTTCCCAATTCTTCCAATTGACCTCTAGGCAACTCTATGGTGTATCTTTCCATTTATCTCGGACACCTCCCAACAATCTATTTCTATGACTTGTCCCTCTCCATTGTCCTCAAGGTAGCCAACCAATGGCAATGTATGTCCAAAATTCTATTAAATCTAATTCTTAGGAGTTCTAAAAAGCAATGTGTTATATTGCCTAAATATACTAACAGATTAACAAAGATGGTTATATCAACAATGCGTTAATTGAAAAAGTAAGGATTCCTACAACATCATGCATGGATACATATAAAGAAATAATTTCAAGAAGCTAGAATTAAATCATAAATTTGACGAAGTTAATTAACATCATGATTCATAAGATGATAAATGTTATTGTTCAACAAACTAAACACATTATCAGAAAACCAAGGTTTTACCAATTTTAGGATTCAAACTTCAATAATCAAGTAAGAATTGAAATAGAAATGAGTTAGTACAATTTTGGATAAGTCTAAGAAAGATAATATACTGAATGTTTATTATGTGATTAAAGAGCTTAATGAAGAACATAAAATGACTGTAACAGGTTCTTATTATTACTTCAAGGAAAAAACATTTTCTTAATTCTACAAGAGAATCATCATGAACTCAAATTAATTATTTATCATAATATTTCTCTCACATGCTCGAAAAGGCATTAGAAAAGGAAAAAAGAAGCTAGCATTGGACATATTGAAATTATGGGAAACATGTATAACAAAGTAATAATGAGTGTATAATGAGGCTTTATTTTGATAAGGTATTAGAAAAAATAAAAAAGTTAAAATTGCATATATTAAAAATAATTTTGCATGCCTAAGGAGAACATATTATAGATTTTTAAATTGCAATCGAACTTCATTATGGCCATGCTTTAAGTCCTTGGATGTGTTCTTAAACTTAATTTCAAAAATGTCTTCTACCTGTGCACCAAAAGCATTGAGCACATTTTGAAAATTTCTCACAACTCCCTTTTTTGCACATCAAAAGATAATGCTTCATAAGTACTTTTGCACTTCTTCTTCCATCAAACCTTCTGACAGCATAAGCAATGAAAGATAGCTTCAATTTTACAGTAATTATTGATGTAATTATAAAATTCAAGATAAACCATTAATATGCATTTTGCAAATAATTTAATACTAATTGATAAGACTATGCAAAGAGATAATGAAAAATTGAGACTAAGCAAATAGATAAAACAAAACTAAGTCTATGAACAATGACTCTGAAGTTTAAATGGTATCGTATTTTTAGTTCTTATAATAAATATATGGAATTAATATTTCGACAAGTAATTCCAAAAACATATTGATAGTAATAGTTATCATTCATAAAAGAAACAATACAAAATTTACTTATTTTGAACCTATACTTCAAAATGATAAAGAAATTAACAAAAAATGTCACTAATATGATCCTAGCATTGAACAAATAAGATGAAAATAAAACATACTTCTGAGTGTTGTGTAATCAAAATATCACACTCAAGAATAAAGGCAAATTTATAAGATTACATGACATCAAATGTCAATGTGTGAGTACAAACACACAAATAGAATAATTACTATAAGAGATAATGCTTTTAAGTTTGAAGAGTAACTTACTATAAAGGAGAAAGTTGGCATTCTATCAATTGAAGACAATTCTAAAGAAAATCAATCTACATGGTTTGGCTATATTAAGAAGTTCACTTTGTGATTCTATAAGAGAAGTAGATTACTAAAATCTTTCCTATGAAAAAGTGAAAAATATAGAACAAAAAAATGACTGTTGACTATTAGAAATGGCTTTAACAACTTTGGATCCAGAAAAAAAGCAATTAATGAATAGAAACAATAGCATCTTAGAGTCAATGTATCTGAGATCACTTGATGTGTTAAAGGACTATTCTTGTAATTATAATAATGGAATATGAATTTAGTATTGGCAGCTTAAACCTTTTCAATATAAGAATCTAGCAAAAGAAATATACAACTTCACAAGAAATAGTTAAGATTCTATATTTAAGTAATCATGGGAAAGAGATGCCTCTTTTGTTATTTGTAGAGGAAAATCAAACTTTTACCTTGATCAACAATTAGAATGGCCTAATCAAGTCTAACAACTTATCAACAATTATAATCTTCTCTTAAAGCTCAATGAAGTGGAAGTTTCACATTTTCTCCAACGCCCAGTTCAAAATATAACTTTACCCAGTACAAACAAAAGATATTTCCACACTTTAAAAAGCTAAACAAAAAATGTTGAATAATGGTTGCCCTACAAATTGAAGTGTACTGAACACTATAACAGATTCTTCCAAAAAAATAAAATAAAATAAAATAACAAACCTTCTTATTGACAAGGAGGATGATGGCTTCTGCTAGATTGGAACGAAGGGAAGCCGGGGGGGGGGGGGTCCGAACTTCGGAATGAAGGAGATGAGCGACTAATGAGGAAATTCAACTAGGCGTCGGGGATAGTATGGGGTCATGTGTGCCAGGAACATCGTGAGGTCGCCGAGATCCTTCGAGACCACTGGTCCGATGATGAACTGAGCTCAGATTCCTTATGGAAGAGATGTAGAGACGATTCGAAGTGGCCATAGATAAGGAGAAGGTCGGCCTCGTATTCTTTTGGGTTAAGCTTCATCCCAGATTGAAGCAGAGGAAGGCTCAGCATATCGGTTGCCTTTTCAGATGCATTGAAGGAATCCAGTAAGAGGAGGTTCGCCACCATCGCCAGTTCTATAGATCTATTAACAAAACCCTAGTCGAAGGGAAGCTCAGAAGAACCAAGCTAAGAAGCTTATGCAGTTTCGGGATGGCAAATTTTTAAACACAGAAGATAATTACTATATATTAATATTTATTAAACAAAAGAAGGGAGTATTGTTTTGAATTTGATGGCGACACTAGGATTACTCTACGCATTAGTACGAGATTAAAATTTTTAAAATTTTTTAATAAAAATAAATTTAACAATATGTTTAATTAAAAGATTGGGGTATTATTACTAAATTTTGATAGCAATAATTATTTTTATTATATTATTATAAAATAATAATCTATTAATAATCACATCTTTATGGATAAAATTTATTATAATTTAAAAACGCATAAATGTGCATCACAATTTTTTATCATCAGTCTACAATATAGTTATATAACAAATAATAGTGATGTAAAGTTCGGGAATCTTATGATAAAAGTCAAACTCTTGATATTCTTTTACTTAATGTTAGACTTTTGAGATCCAACAGTTTGAGGTTGGACAATTAAGAGTTAGTTTTCATCGCTAGCAATGCGATCGCCTAAGGAAATAATGCACATGATTCATCCATCTCGTACCCATGTCTTGTACATTAATCATAAACCACCAATGCCCTCAAGACAATGCTTCTGGCAATGTTGGCACCTAAGGAGGTAAGTATAAAGTTTAACTATCCTTTTGACAATGTCTTGTGTTGCCACGTGCAACACAACCTCCTAAGAAATAAAAGAAGAAAGATAATATTCTGTCATTCTTTGTAGATGCACAAACTCAAATAGGAAGTGTCACTTAGGTTTTAATTGAAGGCAATAAATTTTCTTACTTGAAGCACAAACACTTTTCTAAAGAGAAATGGAATTTTAGTTTATTCTCCTTGTTTTTCTTGTCCTCCTTTGTGATCCTCAACCTAAGAGACCCCAAGATATTACTTAATATTCTTTTTAATTGTTCTTCAATAAAGTTATTTATTTTTGTAATGTAAAATAGTTTTTACTTGATATCTTTGTATTTTTAATAAAAATATTATAATTCTTACCTAATTTGATAATCATGAAAGTTACACTCATTCTCTTGAGTATATTTGAATGCAACATTCTAGTAAACTTTATCTCTCGTGCTACATTCATATGGTCTTGATTTTCTTATATTATATTGCTTTAATTTGTATCATTATAAGTTTAATAATTATTTACTTAATAATAAAATAATAGCATATGATTATTTATGCTCTTTTATTTTGATATTTCTCAATAATAATGTGAGGTCTGATTAAGATGAAACAAAAGTCATTAAACTTGACTTCATGGGCACCATCTAATTAAAAATTGTTTTTCATAATGATTTTTAAATATTTTATTTTCAATCATTTTGGCACTCTTTATGAGGTATTTTATTTTCTACCTAATTGATGATTGACAATGTTGCACTTACCAAATCAACTTGAAATTAAATGTTCCTATACAATTTATCTCAATTCTTTAAATTGTTTGCTTTGACTTTATTATATTTCTATGAAACTCTAAATCTTCTCTCTTGTAACCTTACATCACTATAGTCTTGTTGTATTACATTATTTTAATTTATCTGGCTTTAGCTTTAACATTTATTTACATAATATTAAAATAACGATTAATTATTACTTTTCTTTAATTACTTTGGTAATTTCAAAAAATTATAAACAAGTGTCAATGGAGATGAAACAAATACCATTATTGTCATCTTATAGAGTTCCAGTCAATTAAAATTTCATTTCTTATAATTTAAAAAAATTATTTTCAAAAGTGTTTATATGCTTTGCAATTCATTTCAATCCAAACCTCATGTGATAGTCAATGATACCACATTAGATGTTCTTAGAATCTCGAATCACAATTTTTCGATAATATTTATCACTTTTCCACAAATTGTTTTATTTGATTTGGTTATATTACCTATTAACTTTACATCTCCTCTAATGTGATCTTTTAATCACTTTTATTAGTTGTAATACATTATTTTAATTTAAGTCATTTCAATTATAATATATATTTACTTATTGTTAAGAGTATAGTTTATTATTATTTATGCTTATTTGTTTTTGTAAATCATATTTTCAATAAAATGTGTTTTGAATGAGATGATAAAGCAGTTGGTTTTATTTGTCTCAATATGCTTTATCTAATTAAATATTTATTTTTAATATTTTTATATATTATTTATTATATTTTTTTCTTACTTTATAAGATATTTTTTCTCATACTTGATTCCATCATTAAGGATATTAGGACCTCGGAGGATAACTTTACCATACAAGTTTTCTTAAATAATTTAACTCATTTGATCAAAGATTTTTCCTTAGTTTGGATATATTATTATGAAACTCTAACTCTTCTATGGTGTGACATTTACATAGTTTTTATTTAGATATTATAAATTCTTTTAGTTTATCTTTTTTAGCTTTATTATATATTTATCAAATATTAAAATAATATTTTATTATTATCTACACTTATTTAAATTCATATTTTATAATAAATCCAAACAAGTTCTAATTGAGACATATCAAACATCATCACCTTTCTAGTTTAATAAGTTTTATAAATGTAAAAATTTTATTATCCATGTTTTTTGCACTCTTATAAGATATTTTGATTCTTACAAGCTTGATGCACATAGCCTCCATAGTTATTTTGAATGCAACTTTTTTGAAATAATTTATCTCATTTCATAAAAAAATATTTTATTATATTATGGTGAAAATCAAATTCTCTACACATGTAAATTTAATATCACTTAGATTTTGTTATATTATATTTTTCTCAATTTATTCTATTAGTATTTTTGAATCCAACTTTTCTCATATAATTTATCTCATTTCTTAAAATGTTTAACTTTTATTTAGTAATATTTTTATGAAACTCAAATTATCCACTCATGTAAACTTAACATCACTTTTATTTGGTCATATTTTATTGTTGCTGTTTATAAACTTTTTAATATCAATACATATTTACTCTCATTTGTCATTACAATTTACAGTAATTCCAAGCTAAGTCTGACCAAGATAAAATAAATATTATTGAAATCATCTACAAGATATCTATTTTATTAAATATACATTTTTGAATTTTAAAATATTTTATTTTCTAACATTTTTGTTCACTTTTTATGATAATTTGATTTGTATCATATTTGGATTTCTTAAAATGTTTCACTTTTATTTGATTATATTTCTATGAAACTCAAATTATCCACTCATGCAAACTTAACATCACTTTGATTTGGTCATATTTTATTATTTCTATATATAAACTTTTTAGCATTAATACATATTTAATCTTATTTGTCTTTACAATTTACAGTAATTCCAAGCTAAGTTTGACCAAGAAAAAATAAATATTATTGAACTCGTCTACACGAGATATATTTTATTAAATAAATATTTTTAAATTTTAAAATATTTTATTTTCTAAGATTTTTTTTCTTTTTAAGATATTTGTATTTATATCATTGAACACAACTTTCTCATAAAATTTATCTCATTTCCATAAATGTTTCACATTGATTTGGATATATTGTTATGCAACTCGGAATCTCTTATCATGTCACATACTTATCATTTAGATTTGGTTTTGTTACATAACTTTTATTTATATCATCTTTGCATTAATAAATCTTCATTGAATATTTAAATAATCAAAGATTATTATTTGTGATTATTTATATTGATAATTTGTAGTAATACTAAATAAGGCTTGATTAAGATTAAAAAAACCTTATTAGTCTCATCTCACTGAGCTCTCTTTAATTAAATATTTTATTTTTCTATTTTTAAATATTTTTTCTAAGATTATTGCATGTTTTAAAATATTTTTCGATTTATATATGACTTGATAATCGAGGACACCATACCTTATCATCTTGGTATCTTAGAATGTAATTTTCCTAGACAATTTCCTTATTCTTCAAATTGTTTGTTTTGATTTAGTTATATTATAATATAACTTTAAGTGACCTCTCGTATGAGGTTTACATCACTTTGATTTGGTTAGATTATGTTGGTTTGATTTATCTCTTTCCTACTTTAATATATGTTTTCCTAATATTGAAAAGTTTTATTGTTATTATTATTTATTATTTTCTTCTTTTATAACAAAAGTCATTGGAGTCATTTAATCAAGCTTTACCTAATTAAAATTTCATTTATGTGTTTTTGAATCATTTATTTTTAATAGTTTGGCATGATTTATGAAACATTTGAATTCTTATCTTATTTGATGATCATAGATGTTACACTATCTCCTTAAGTTCTTTGAATGCTACTTTTTTTATACATTTTAATTTTTTTCTTTAAATTTTTTTCTTTCTTTTGTTATGTTAGTGTCAAACTATAATCTTCTTTTGTGTGAGGACTATCTTGCATTTATTTGGTTATATTACATTGTTTCATTTAATCTCATCTTAGCTTTAATGAATATTTATTTAAAAAATAAAGAATATTTTGTAAATCTATATGCTTATTTTTCTTGATAATTCACAATAATCCTATATAATGCCTGATCAAAATACAACAAATATCATTAGACTCATCTCAAAGAGTTATTTTCATTTTAATATTTATTTTTATATTTTCAAATGTTTTATTTTCTTGGCTTTTTGAATTGCTTACGAGACATTTTGATTTATATATTATTTGATGAACCATGATGTTACACTCGATTTCATTTGATTTGGTTATATTATATTTTTTAATTTATCATATTTTAGATTTATTAATTGTTGAAATATTAATTTGTTATTTTTTATAGTTATTTAAATTAGAATTTTTTAAGTAATTCAAAATAGGGAAAGATTGAGAGAGAACTAACTTGGTTACACTCTTCCCGATAAGTTTTGCCTAATTAAATATTTATTTTTTAATTGTTACAAATATTTTTATTTTTAGTAGTTTCTTAACTACTTTTTCTTGCTTTTGTTGTATTATATTTTTTAATTTATCTTATTTTAGATTTAATACATTTAAATTTTAAAATATTTATTTATTTAAAGATTTAAAGATGTTGGGAGTTTTGTAAACAAAATATTGAAAAGTATTAAAATTTTTGTGTAACCTAAATTACTCTTATTTTAGTTTAATTAAAACACTAATGTGTATTTGGTTTATCTTTACTAGCTTCAACAAAAAGAAAATGGTTGGTGGAAGCCCGATTGGGGATCGAGGGTTGATGTAGGGACATGTTTTGGTTGAAGCACCTAAACAACCTTGCGTGTATTTCGTTTATTATTGAAAAATTGTATTTCATCAATAAAAAAAATATAAGGTCGAAAAGTTTTTTTACTAATTTTTGGAAATGAAAATTTTCTTAAATAAACATTTCACTCATCTCCTCTTATTCGTTATGCCTCAAATGTTTTACAATAAATTAGACATCTACTTGGTTTTATTGGACATGTTAATTGCCTTTTGTAATACAATCATTATGTTGTTTCATATATTTGGCTTCACATAAATTTTTTTTCAAAGGTTAGGCATATTGTTTCATTTGTTTTGGACATGTGAGCATACCAAATGTTTTGAAACATAGTGTGTTTATTTAATTTTTTATAAAAAGTACTTTTCAAAATTAAAGTATTAAGAAAAAAAATAGAGGATGTGACACCTGATCCCAAGAAAGGCAACCTTGGTAGCAACAACTATGCCCTAACCTTATGCAAATCAAGCAACAAGATTAAATTATTGTACGTGTTGCAAAGAGACAAAGATGATTGATAATTAAACAATTGATAACATTGAGATTAATAATTGGGTTCAATTATTTGACAAGTTAAGTAAGCTATTTAATGAAGTAGTCTAATGCATTCAACATCCTCAAGAAGTTGGTTATTAAGGGTCATATATTTGGCACTTACAAGGATAACATACTTGATTGTCAAGACAACCTTATCTAGTTTGGATAAAGGATTATAACATTCTCCTCTATAATCTTTACTATAAAATAATAGTTTTATTTTCCTAAAAAATACTTATAATATTATCCAAATTATCCATTTAGAAAACTAATACCTAAGCCACCAAACACAAAGTATTAATGACACAAAATAATGTGATGAGCCGATATCCAATAAGTATCTTGAACACCCTACACATTCCAATGAAACTATATATTCATATAACATGGGGATAATGTTTCAAGAAAACTCGTTATTATTTTTATTTAATTTTAATTAATTTAAACTTATTTTAAATATCATGCCATAACTTAAAATAAAATTTGTATATTATATTTCTAATATAAACTAGTTCTCATGCTATCTATATGATTTAATGTATGTGCCTTATCATAAAATACACATATAAAAGATCCACAGAAATTTAAAAATTGTGAGCTAATGTAATACAAATACTTCTTATCAAGATAACTATGTCATATATCAAAATACACAATATAAAATGGCTTATAAGATATCTTAAATTAAGAATAAATTATCTACTAATTTAGTATTATATTTATATTACCATTATCAAACTTTTCTACCTAAATTTAAGGTGAAGATTCTTAATCCACTTTCTATTTCTTTTAGTTTTTCTACGAAGTCATAGATGCATGCACACGAGTTACTATATAATCTTTAATGATGAAAATATCTAAAATTCCTTAACATTATATAACCCAAAGTATTCTCTCTACGTTCTCTTCTACTACAAAAACAACAACTATATGATTCCCCCAACGTGTTGTACAATTTGCATCTCAATAAATCATTGTTATTAATTCTTCACTTATTATATTATATTGCCTCTCCATTAAATAATGTGATTCATTCAACTCCATATATATGGTTATCAGAATCCAATCTTACTCTTTGACCTTTATCCAATCATATTGTATGAGAAGCTCATGGTACATTATGATCGCTCCAACTATGATATGATGAGATTGTTGGACCACACAATAACCTTTCTTCTTGAACCAACTCAACTCTAATTGTATTATATATTCTCTTAATTGTATGATATGTTTATTAACTCCTTAAATAAATTATTGATAATCATATTGTATATTATGTCTAATCATATAGTAGACTCACCTCCAAACAAAATCATAAGGCCTAAATTCAATTATATTTTGTTATAAGACAACTCTAAACCACCATAATTAATTATCATAGCATTCTTAACTTGTACAATAAAATAAAAAAACTAATTTATAAAAATGAATAAATTCAATAAAAAATATAATTTCAACATTTTTTTATTTTCACTCGTTATAGTAGTTTTCTAGTATGTTTTTCCCCTTCTTGATTCTTATAGTAATAGTAAGTCTCCTTTTTAACTTCCTTACTACTCTCCTTATGAGCAACACAACTTTTTCTTCTCTTTCGCATTGTTCTCTTGAATTGAGACTTTCATCTTCCCTCTTTTATTTATTTTCTCTTTTTCTCCTTCTCCTCCTCCCTTTTTCTTTCATTAGCTAGATCTCTAAACTACCTAAAACTTTTAGTAATAACTAATTTAAGAATAGTCCTATTAAAGATAATTTGCTTAAATTATAAAGTATTATTTGCCAATTCTTTTAGTCAAATTTTGTGCTAACCCATTAACATGAAAACTTACCTCATCCTCCAAATCCATGGAAGAGGTAGAAGTGGAATTTGAATCATATTTGGTGGCTTTGAAGGCCATGGGTTCTTCCTCCTTCCTTTCATTCTTTAACTTGCTTGTAGAAGCTTCTTCCATAGGTCACCTAGTCATCTCTATTTTGGCAGTGAGAAGCCCAAGGTGTTCATCCAATGAAAGTTTGTTGGTATCTTTAGCCGCTTTAATAGTCGTTATAAGGAGATCATATTCCTTTGGAAGAATTCTCAAAATTTTCTTTACTAGGTCACCATTTGAGATTGCCCTTCCAAGATTTATATAGCCATTTGTTACTTCATTAAATCTTAAAAACATATATTTAATACTCTCACCAAGATTAATTCTACAAAGCTTATAGTCATGGGAAAGGATGTTGATCTTCGTCTCTTTCACTTGCGAGGTGCCCTCAAAAGTTACTTTTAGTTTTTCCCACACCTCAAATGTCATATGAAAATTTATAATTTGTGTAAATTCACTAGGAGAAATTCCACAATGAAGATAGTTTAAGGCCATAGCATTCAATTGAGCCAATGTTTTATGCTCAAGATTAAGCTCACTAACTGGCTTCACTTCATTAGTAAAAGAATTTCTAGGAAGTTCTCAAGGCTTAGTCATAACTTCCCATAATTCTAAATCTATAGATTGAATAAAAATTCTGAAATAATTTTTCTAATTTAAGTAAAATTCTCCTTTAAACAAGGGAGGCTGAATTGAAGCAAAATCTTCACACAAGGTTGCACCCATATTAAACAAAGTGGAAGCCATAAAACAAAAAATAACAAAACCACAAAAAATGTGAGAAAGCCTTCACTTTACACAAGTGGATCTCCTACGTGATGTTACTCACGTAATTTGGGATTCCTCTCTTTGATACCAATTGAAGTTCTTTGTGCTTTAGACAATCCCACAATAGAGGGTAAATTGTGGTAAATAAAATTTTCTTTCGATCTTTGGTTTCAATTAAAACTTAAATCTTTTAAGCAAGAATAAGAAAGAATAATACACAAAAGATTTTTAAGGTGGTTCAACTCAAAATCGAGCCTACATCCACCCCCAACCAGTGTTGGGAAAAGAACACTAAAATCACCAAATTACAAGTGAAGTTTTTCATACGATTCACCTCAAACATACTTGGGATTTTACCTACGACTAATCCCGAACCTACTCTAGTTTTTCCAAACTCAACTCAAACCCCAGGCCTTTACACAATTGTTGGGATACCCTTACCCCATAGAAAGAAATACAAAAAATTCACAAAACATTAGAATATTTTAAGAGAAATATGAGGCACAAATAATATCAAAAAGTGGGAGCAATAGAGATTCAAAAATAGTTGAAGCAAAAACCTCAAATTTTGGGTTCCTTCTTGCAGCATTCACTTTGTGTCTTTGGAAGCATCGTATGCACTTAGAATTACTTGATATTATGATTTGAAAGCTTTGAAATCTTAGCAATGGTAACCTCTAGGAGTTCTTCATCATTCCTTTTTTATAGAGGTTAATTTGAGCTCAAAATCTACTCCTAACGGTTCTAAAATGAACTAGCCATTTAGGTAATAGACACAAAGTAGTCACCGTTCGATTTGGAGCCTGAAATGGATGTTTCTAATTGAATCTCGAATTTATAGTTTGAGATCAATCCTGACCATTGGATCTAGGTGGCCATGATCTGGGCTATTGGATAGTGCATTGGTTGTCCTGCATATAGTAAAACAATTTGTCCAAAAATCAACTAAAATAGAAACTTACTATAGTGGTTCCACGTCCTCTTATAGATCTGGCTCATTTTTGAATCTCCTGCTTGGCGTTTTATTCTGTTATCATGCTGCAATTTACTTTGATAAACCTAAGCCATCCGATCATGCCTGCCCTTCCGCATTCTTTGGTAATCGAATGGAAGTTTAGTCCCACATCGTCCAAATGTCTTTGTCATTGCTCCCTATAACACCTTCGATTCATTTGTCTCTCGAGCTGTTTACAGTTGAATCCCTCATCCTCGACCAAGATTTTATCACTTGGTCCTGGTTGGCTTGATTTCGTCCTTGCTCTGGTCAGCTTTCTCGGTGGGCTGAGTTCGAACTTGTTCCGTTTAGCAGCTGCAGGCTGATTTCTCACTTATTCCGTTCAGCAGCTCTTCCTACAGTCTTTGGGATTCTCTCGCCCCTTTCGATTCTATCAAACAATTTTTACTTTATTTATTTTTTAAATCCTTAAAGCCTGAATGGACCTGCCGTCGGGTCGGGTCGACCCGGCCAACACTACAGTGAAAATTCCCAAGACTAAGGTGGTTCTCTAGTGTTTTCTAAGAATTTTTGTGTCAAAATTTTCAATATAAGTATACAAAAATAATTTTATATTATGATGGTATTACAAGTGTCCAAAATGACTATGAAGAAAAATTCATGAAAAATTATTCATAAATAATTTTAAAAAATGAAATACCAATATCTATACTTCTCATAATTAGTTCTTAGCCCAAAAATAAAAATTTAGAAATTATTAAACTTATAACATTTTCAAATATTAATACCACTAGTATGCCACATAATCTCAAAATTTAGACATATCAAATTAAAGAAAAATAAAGAAATTTACAAGTATAAAGATTTTGGTACATGCCTTCAATTTCCTTGAAGCTTGCCATCCCTCCAAGAGTCTTGAAGACTATTATTTTAGACATTTAAAGTTCATGGCTTGACATAATTGAATATTAACAATTTCACTTAAAGCTAGCCCACATGAGATATAAACATTTATTCTTGACTCATCAAACACAATGGTGAAACAGAAAACTCAATATTATTTTTTATTTAATTTTAGTTAATCTAAACTTATTTTAAATATCATGCCAAAACTTAAAATAATATATATATATATATATATATATATATATATTATATTTCTAATATAAACCAGTTCTTATGCTATCTATATGATTTAATATATGTACCTTATCTTTAAATAAACATATAAAAGATCCACAAAAATTTAAAAACTATGAGCCAATGTAGTACAAATACTTCTTACCAAGATAACTATGTCATATATCAAAATACATAATATAAAATGGCATATAAGATATCTTAATTTAAGAATAAATTATCTAGTAATTTAATATTATATTTATATTACCATTATTAAACTTTTCTACCTAAATTAAAGGTGAAGATTCTTAATCCACTTTTCTTTTCTTTTAGTTTTTCTACAAACTCATAAATGCAAGCACATTAGTTACAATATAATCTTTAATAATGAAAATATCTAAAATTATTTAAGATTATATAACCCAAAGCATTCTCTCTACTTTCTCTACTACAAAAATTCAACTATATGATTCCCCTATCATGTTGTATAATTGGCATCTCACTAAATCATTGTTATTGATTCTTCACTTATTGTATTATATGGACTCTCCATTAAATAGTATGATTGCTTCAACTCCCTAAATATGGTTATCAGAAGCCCAACTTAAATCTAATTGTATTATATATTTATTAACAACATAAAAATATTATTGATAATCATATTATATATTAAGTCTAATCGTATAGTAGACTCACCTCTAAACAAAACCATAAGGCTTAAGTTCAACTATATTTTACTATAAGACGAATGTAAACCCCCATAATTAATTATCATAGCATTCTTGTACAATAAAACAAAACCTCTAATTCTTTTATAAAAAAGAATAAATTCAACAAAATAATATAATTTCAACATTGTTTGCCCTATTTTCACTCATTGTAGTAGCTTTCTAGTACGTTCTTCCCCTTCTTTATTTTTATTGTAACAGTAAGTCTCCTTTCTGTCTTTCTTGCAGCCCTTCTTATGACCAACACAATTTTTTTCTTCTCTTTCTTTTTGTCCTCTTGAATTGAAACTTTCTTCTTCCCTCTTCTAGTTATAACTTATTTAACTTAAAACTTTTAGTAATAACTTATTTAACACTAATCTTGTTAAAGATAATTGGCTTAAATTAAAAGGTATTATTTGCCATTTAAATATTCATAATATATGTATATCTATTATTCAAAAAATTGTAATTAATTATGTAGGTCATAAATCATTATTAGCACAGTACAATTATATTCTTCAAAGAAAGTTATTTTAAATTATATGCTTTAATAAAATTTTATTTTCATTTAAAAATATGGCACAATTCTCAAAATAAAATTATTATTATTTTCTTTTAATTAATAAATGTATTATTTTAAAATAAAATTTATTCCTTAACTTTTATAATCTAACGTACTATATGTTGAGCATCTAGTACGGCATGCACAAATTGCCTATACTGTGCTCTAATACAAATGAATAATTTTTGCCTCTACAACCTTAAGGGCAATATGTTATGTAATTTCTAGATATCATTGTAAAAAAATATTAAATAAGATGATATATTTGTAAATAATAGAATACTTAGGTATTTTATAAAAATTTCATGTTGAAACTCATGGGGAATAAGATTTTCAAATTCTTAATAGTCATGGTACAGGTAGGATAAAAAAATGATTTTAACTGCCCACACTTCCCAAGCTTAATTGAGTAATGAGCTTTGAAGATTTTTGGTCATCACAACCTTGTTTTCTCTACTTATAAATAAGTCTAGTAGGCCCAATCCAACAGGCTTTTTCATATAAGAAAATTGTGAAGCAAAGTTGTGCCATAGAGAATAGTTGCAAAGGTTTGAGTCATCGATGATGTAAGTTTTTTAGAATGACTGTAAGAAAGATTGAAAGGCATCAAGGAAAGGATGTTAACAATCTAACGGTCTCCCACACAAGCAAGGAATTTATTTAACCTTTGTGTGTCAATTATAAATAGGAGGTTTCCCCTAAACAAATGTATATTTCGTGCTGTTTTGTCATGAGAAAGTTGATCATGTTTTGGTTGTTGTTCCAAATTTGCTTGGGTTTCCTGTCAAATATATATTCACACTGACCTACTAGAAAATGGACTAGGGAGATCAAAATGAATGGAGAAAATGAAATTATTTTTACTTTTTGCAATAAGTTGATCTCATAGAAGACACAAAATTAATGGATATTCTGGAAAAATATAAGAAACTCTAGAGCAACTAGGATGTACGTATTTTGATAATTGTAAGCCTCGCGATACAAATTGTGCTCATCTTCCTCAGACGATTGAGAAACACATCAGCATCGAGAGCATGGATAAGAATGGCTGTTTGGAGCAACTATCTTTTGGCCAACTGGGTTATCGACTTCGTTCTTGGTCAGTTAAGCGACAGCATGTACGACAATAGCAACAAGGCCAATCGCCTTCTGGGTTCCTTTCCTTCTACTTCACCTTGGTGGCCCAGACACCATCACCACCAATTCCATGGAAGACAATAAGCTGTGGGCTCGACACCTTCTTGCCTTCGCCTACAAGCTCATCATTGCCGTCTATGTTCTATTCCGGTCTTTTCCAAGTAACCTCCTGCACGCTCCTACCCTGCTCATATTCTTTGTCACCATCATCAAGTACGCAGAGCGGCCTTACTCGCTCTACAAAGCCAAAACTGACTGTTTTCACAGCACCATGGTCATTTCTAGCAAGCAAAGTCAATTAAACCAGATTTCTTCCAACCATAGGACAATGGTAGCACGCGTGTAGCATGAAAATGAAAAAGGCTAATTGAATTCTTTAAAATGAGCTTTCGATATATGCACGGTTTGCAAGCCTTTTTCATGGATGTTATTCCACTTGTGGACGTATACAAGGTAATCAGAGACATGTTGAAGGCGATGAATGTCAAGGATGTCTTGGGCCTAACAAGCATGGAACTCAGCTATGCCTATGATGAGATGTACATGAAGGGCATCATTAATCGTTCACATGCTGGCGTCCTCCTCAGGGCGATCTGCTCCTCTGGTATCCTTCTTGCTTTCTTGTTTTTCGTTTTCTCCCCAAAGCATGGCTTTGAAACTAGTGACGTCATGATCACTTATGTCCTGCTTGGAACTTCCATGTGTCTTGATACCGTTGCTTCTCTCATGTTCCTGCTTTCCGACTGGCTGGTGATCTTTCTTCTTGAATTTAAGAAATTGGGCAAGTGGGTTTGCTTCTTGCCTTGCTCATCTCAGAATAAGGAGAAGATTGTGGCATGAAAGAAGATGGAGTCCTTTAGAGAAGTCACAACTCAACTTGATCACCAACTGCTTCAGGAATGCAGCAAATACAGCCAAAGGAACATGTATCACTAGACAATCCAAAGAACAGAAGGATAAACAAATGGGCACGCAGAATAGAATCCAAGCTTAGACGACCCATTAGAGCATTTTAGGAGGCAACGGTATTGTTCTCGAGCTGGACCAATGGATTTTCATCCTAAACTTCGTATTCACATTGGCATGGGTGGATCTTTTGATGCCAGGAGCGAAGAATACTCGAGCAAGCATGCACAGCAGGGGATCCTTCATTGAACTATATTTAAGAAATCGTCCACTTTAATGACGACTAGCGAACAAGTGTGAATAATGTATCCATGGATTCAACTTCTGTAAAATCACAAATTCTCCTTTAACTGGTCTACAAAAATTGGTCCTCATAGCAATATTAAAGATAATGGCACTCCAAAATAAACAGTCTTTCATAGCATAGTTTTTGTACATTTGCTCATTGAGAAAGATCAAAGAAAGAAAACATAATTTTTAAAAAAAATAATATATAGACATTTGTTCATAAAGAATAATATAATCACATAGAAATAATTTAAGATAATAAATTAATAATGTCAGTGGCAAAAAAATCTTATATTTAATGAAAGAACAAAAAATATATTTTTTACTCTTTATATTCAAGTTTTTGTATTCATTTAAAGTTATCAAAGCATAAATATAACAAAAAGAGTAATAGTTTTTCAAAATTTATTTTATAATTTTTTTCTCATTCAATATAAGTAATCTCAACAATTGTTCTACTCTTCTTTTTTTACAATTTTATTTTATTTTGGTACTTTTCTAATAAACAATTGCTTATGAATTTCATGACTTTGTGCAAAAAAATCAAATTCTTTTGATAAAAATTTTTCTTCTCTGTTAGTTCAAATAATTTTTATATTAAACCAATTTTTTATTTTTAGACCATCAAATTCCTTATATTTTTAAAATACCTTTAATTTATGAACTACAAGAGATATCCAACTCATATGAATGACGTCATAACTAAAAAATAAATAATGTCTATTTTTCTTTTGAAATAAAATATTCATTTATTACAAATATCAACATGAACTAACTTAAGAGACTACATAACTTTCTAAAACTTAAGAATGATGATTATTGGTGCTTATCAAAAATATAACTTTCACAAATATAATCAACATTAAAAGCAAAATGTCATTCAATATTTTTTATTTTATAACTTAAATCTAACAAAATACAAATAATCATTTTAATAATATCACAACTAAGATTTATTCTTAACCTCTACTACAAATACATTACTTTTAATATGAATTTTTTTTATTAAAAACACCTCATTGACACAATTCATCCTCAAATATACAAAATAATGTTATTATATTACTTATCTAATACTTAATGAACTACAAGCTAAAAATTCAACTACTAAACAAATATCATGAACCAATTTTTTTATGATTTATCTTTCGTTAAGATTTAAAAAAGTGTCTTGGCATCTAGTCTATTAACTTGAGTCTTTATTCACATTCACATAAAAATTTCAAGGCATTGATACTTAAAAAGTCCACATCATTGTAATACTAGAAGTTGAATATAAAAATTAAATGAAATTCGAGACATTTTTTCAAGGTGGCCTTGGTTTACACATCATTTACACTACTTTAAAAGGAAAATATTAATTAACTAAAAATCTTAATCAATAATTATTGGCCTCATACATAGCATATATATCTTTAACGATTTGGAAACTAATCAGAATGATAAAAGGGAAGCTAAGTAAAGATATAGGTCCTACCAAAAAATGTGATCCCAGATTGCTGAAATTGATTGGAGTTCCTGAGCTTCACTTCCATGCTTTCCTTCCCCCAAACTACTTACCACCTTGCCTTTGCTGCTTTTTTCTCTTGGTGAGAACGAGCTGCTCTTGCTCTTTGGTAGCCAGCGACATCGCCTTCGAGTGCTGCTTCAGCCTGTTGCTTAGCCAACCAGTCTGGATAAACGATAATAGCAACTTATCTCAAGCTGAGCTAGATAGAAATAAGCTTTGAAATAACAAAATCACGTAACAAAATAGAAAAATACATGATGCTCTTCCAATTACACATGGCAAATGTAACTTTGATATACCTTTTTTTATTTCATCACAGTTTTAGCCTTGTACTTTTCTCTATCCCCTCTGCCTGCTCGAATGAGAGCTACTCTAACCTACTTATTGAGCTTGCTCCTGATGTGCACCTAAACACAACACATGATTATCATTTGTTAACTAATGAAGTTTAGTAAATTGCTTTTAAAAATACCAAACCAACCTGCATGGGTTAAATGTCACTGTATGCACTCAACTCAAAAGTAAAATAAACTTGAATACATCCAAGATGTTTTGATTGTTCTTATTCCTGCCATTTGAATGAGATCATTCCCAAAGAATGGCTGGTGAGAAACATCAAAGAAAGCAACCATGTTATATGGCATTAAAAGTAGGAACCTATTAACAATATTTGTGTAGCATTGAGCAAAGATTTCTTCATGCTTAAGATAATAAAATTGCTGACACATCTCAATAATAATGCTTCCATTAGCTAATTTTTAGGTTGAATATAACTTGATGCTTTTGCTGGATGAAATAAAACTCCATTTGTGCAAGAACTTACTTGCTATTTCCCAATCTTACTTCAAATAATGCATGGTCAAAGTATAAAGATAACTTAATCCCCCTAACAATAAAATTAAGTTATATCCTATGAAGAATTATGTGTCCAATAAAACCACCTCATCGGCATTTCATCTTCGAAATACTAAGTCGACTGATAAACCTGTAGGGCTAACTATCTGGCTTCACTTCTCCAGACAAGATCAACATTAACATCATCAGGCCATTAAAAGCCATGAAATATGCATGAATAATACACCTTGAGCAGTGAAATCAGAAGGGCCATCAAACCAATAGAAACCAACCATGTTCGAGAATTACCTCAAGTTTAACAAGGTTGAAACGTTTTGCACTTAGTTACTCAGAAGATGGAATTTTAGAAGTTGCTGCTTTGTAGCCTTCATTATTTCTTAATTGACCATGTTGAAACAAGGCCTTCTTTGCCTCTTTATTTTCCTAACAAAAAATTAAATATGATTTCTGAAGTTAAACTTCTAATCAAGACATGAAGACCCTGCATATAACTTATGCTCATTTATTTGATAACAACGGAGACTACCTTCAACTTAAAAGCTTGGTCAAGAACATCTACATGAACAAGGTAATCTTTCTAGGAGCCATGCTATCAATAAACACAAGATAATCGACGAGCTGCTAAGAGAATTGAATATAGAAGATAAAAGATGAAGTCCAACTTCAGTTCTTTGATACGTTGGAAGTCTTCATTAGAAACAATACCATCAGCTTCATCAGTTGAAACTTCAACAGCCTTGACTACTGCAAGTCTTTTAAGAGAACGCAGACTTAAATCAACAGCATTCAGACATTCAACAAAACTGCCTAGCTTCCTCTTCTTTGTATTTGACAGATCTTTCCCATCGTTAGCATCTTCATCTTGCCCAACAATACGTATGGCTTGCACTTCTATTTCTTCATTCAATTCTTCAGTTTCACAAACATTAGCCAATTCCCCATCATCTGAACCTTCTTCATCACTGTCATTCTTGTAGGCATCATCTTCCAAACCATCAATACCACTAGATTGTCATCTTTTAGGAAAAAATTCATTGTCACTCTCTCCATCATTTTCTAGAAAATCCTCATCTTCTACATATGCAACTCTAGCATAGATATCATTTTCAACTTGTGAGGAATCATTTTCAGATTCAGAACCATAAGCAGCCATTTCATCCTCAGAACTACTACATAAAAGCTTATCATCATCTTATTTAAGTAACTCAGCATCGGGCACGTCATTGGCAACACTAACTTCTCCAAATGGTTTTGGTCTGGCTTTTGAATCAATGGGACGACCTCGAACTTTCTTGACCAAAATGAAGAGCATATCTATAGAAATTAAAAAATTAAATTTATTTTTTTTACAAAATATAACAAATTTGTCATTGTTTTTCATTGCACTATTAAGGATGTCGTAAAAAATAGCAAAGTCAAAAACATACCTCTCTTAATAATGTGATCAAGGAGTGCGTAGTAATTGAAACAACTTTCTCATGCGACTTTTTATACAAGACCAAGTCTTGAAGAAGGTCTTCATTCATCAACTAAGTCACAATGAAAAAAAAACAAAAAAATTAAGAAAGATGATGGTAACTTCTCTTTCATGCTGTAATAAAAAAAATAAAGGAATCCAAATATTCTTATGTTGCTATGAAGACCAAGAATGAAAGAGCAACAGCTCAGTTTAGGTAGTCTGTAAATACAAAGAAATCTTGCTTCCTAGGTTTTGATCAGCTAGAATCATTTTTTTAGTGCCGGAAGAAATTCTATATCAGAATTGCAAACTGAAAAATAGTTCACAAATTACCACTGATATGCAAATATGAAGGGAAATCATCATGTAAAGAGACAAGGGTTCATGGTCATAAAAGTGCATGAGTAAATATCAGCCCGAGTCTTCTCCAGCTCCTCCCTGAGCCGATATAAGGTGCAATTTCATAATGCATTAGTTCCAACTATCTATTTATCATGCATCCGAACCATATTACTATTCCTTTCCTTTGAATGCTTGTTGAAGATATGCAGGCACTTAAATCACATATATTTCCATCTTTTCAAAGGTGTAATTCATGAAAAATTACAATATTTATTACTATATCGTCATGTGCACTAACTAGTCTTTTACACATGCTGCCAAAAGTGCATTTGGCAGTATCCAAGCCATTTTAATTAAATATGTTTGCATATTTAGGTATAATTGAAACGCAATTGCATCAAATGCAAGAGCATTAGTATGATAGCCTAAATTATTTAATTATAAAATACATTTGCATTTGTGCATTTAATGTTGAATGTAAACTATAGAAATCCAACACTATGAAATCAATATGTTTTGATGCATCTCAAAAAAATATCATGTAGCAAAGAGCGAGATTTTAAACTTGGGCAAACCATTTAGAAAATCTTGAAATGAGATATCTACTAGTACATTATTTGTGATTTTTTGAAGTCTTTTAAATTTTTTAATAAATTTTTAAAAAGAAAATTAAAACAATATTTAATATAATCCTCTTTATTATAATAAAAAGAATAACTTTACCCACCCCAATGCTTTTGAGCTATGCTCTACACATGAGGAGGTCTGAGAAAAAAAGAACTTCGGAGAAAAGAAAAAGATAATAGTTTATGCTTGGGTCTGGAAGGCTGTAATAAGCAAAGCTTTGCCTAAGAAATTCACAGTAGAAACTATTTCAATCTGGGAAAAGAGTTTCATAAAAGAGCTCATATCTTGAATTGTATAAATAGGACTGTTAAAAGGATACTTTTGACTGAGATTTTCCTCCCTTGGAATGCTATTAAATTTTCTATTGAGCTGCTCGAGCGATGGTTTTGAAGTAACCAAATACTGGGTTGAATTTGTAGTGTTGTTAAGAAAGTCTGGGTAACATACCATAGAATAAGCTTAATCGCACAATATGACAAGCTAAAAAATACCATACAATGTGAGAGAATCACCTTTACAATCTTTGGCACATGAATTATGGGCAAAGTTACAATGATATATGATAAGATCAACCCTATTGTCATTAGTAGCTAAATTATGAGCCACGGTACGACATGGACAATATCATCATAACTAGAAGATATTAGGCAATGTGGGCGATGGTTCTGTAAAGCAAAAGGACTTAAAAAACATTTTGTAACTATGTTATTGAATACTTATTGTATAAAAAATATATAGTTTAGAAAAATAATAAAAAAGGAAAGCTTAAAATAATGTTTAAGGATTTCAAAAATCTTATGAATAAAATATAAATAATTACTAACAGCATGTAATAAAAATTATAAAAAAAATGAAAGGGCAATAAAAGTACATCATCATATGAACAAATTGAAACTATAATATAAGTTAGTTAATTTGTGAAATTATTTTAAAATATTAGTTTGGATTGTGATGTACTGCGATATGAGTATACTACATAACATATATTTATCTATACATATGTCTTTATTTATGTGACAACATACTATAATTATATACATACACATATGGCAATAAAAAAGTAAAATAAAAAAAAGAAATATATGATAGAAAAAGAAATTAAAAAAAGTGAGAATGATTGGCTAAATAAATCTAGAACACCAAAATGATGAAATAAGAAAGTGATGATTTATCTATGACCCCATCTAACGATTGTTCGATATGAGAGAATCTTCTTTTGTGTTGTTGGTACCTAAGTTATGAGATACAAAAAAAAAAAAACCCTCCACCATGAATATAGGATTCTAAACAATGCTTGCAATGGTACAACGGTATATGATACGATCACCCTATTGTTTGTAGTTGCTAAATTGTGAGCCATAGCACTACAAGTACAGCACCATGTGACTACCAAATACTAGACAATATGAGCGATGGCTCCATGATAAATAATCTGATATGGAATCCTGAGTGAGGATAGTGATCATATGAAAAAATTAAAATCTTTAAAAAATAATTAAAAAAAATTTAAAAATAAAATAAAAAAAATACAAATACGAGAACAAGAAAAAAATAATACATGATGTTAATACTATAAGACAATTATGTGTATTATGAGCATATAAAAAGTGATTCAACATCTTATATCTTTTATTGATAGCATATATTATTCTTAATTATTGCTCCATCTTTATTTAACCACACATCCATATTATTTTATTTTCTTGCAATTAGTAGTTTATAAATTAAGTATATTAGGCTTATTTGCTTATATTATAAGCCAAGATACATGCATATACAAATCTAAGGGTTCTTAAAATAGAACTTAAGATTTTGAATTAAATAGCATATTATTTTTTAAACTTTGTGAAAGACATTAAATGTGAAGACAATTATTATACTTAGTTGACAAAAAATACATTTATATACTTTCAACTTATCTTTCATTTGATAGCTTGAGATCATGTTTGCTGCTTTCTATGCTATTATTTTATCTTAAGATATTAGATTGGATATTTGATGCTTATCATCACCCCAACTCAATTTTGGAATTGTGTCCTTTAGATTTGTCACATGCTCTCTTTATTGTATAGTATTATGATATTATTGGTATATTTTAACATTAAGCCAAACGAGGAGTGACATTTAGGCCCT
Source organism: Vanilla planifolia (assembly GCA_023846275.1). Taxonomy (NCBI): domain Eukaryota; kingdom Viridiplantae; phylum Streptophyta; class Magnoliopsida; order Asparagales; family Orchidaceae; genus Vanilla; species Vanilla planifolia. The sequence continues at coordinate 102,294 of JAIUJO010000174.1, forward strand.
CAAAAGTGCTAATACAATAAATGTGAACTTTAGGAGTGCATGGTCACTATTGGCTTACCAACAGCTCTTTTCCACCGGCACCAAATTGGATGCTGGCAAAAAGGCATACAATGCTGTCGCTTTCAAGGGGAGCCACTTGCAAGCCAGCACCATCTGTGAAAAAACTAAATTGGACACAAAAATTCATCACAAAGGAAACCAAGCAAGGACAAAAGCATCGATTAAAACAACACAAAAATACTTGACAATAGTCGAAAATAATTAACAAAAAAAATTGCTTCAAAGCATAACAAGTTCAATAGAAACCCAATCAGATGAACAGAACACATACCAATGGCATCCTCAAGCACATCTCACCTGCCACATTTAAACAAAAAGTAATTACCTAATAAAACATAAGCAACATATTGAAATCATTACACCACTCATTAATGACAAAATATTCAATATCTAAAAAGAGTATAAACACCTCAAGATGAGAACGATCATGCAAAAATTGATTCACTATTAACATGAATTACAAATTGGTAGGAAATTAAATTTAGTGCATCCATAACTAAACATAGCTCCACCAGAAAATACAGTCAATGGATTCCAAAACAAAACCTATCATTCTTAGTATTATTATCTACTATGAATAACTTACTACATTCATATCAAAACAGAAGTCACTTCAGGAAGGAAAATGAAATGTAATAGGCTGCCAAGTACTCGAGGAATTAGCAGTGGCAAGAAACAGAGATTAAAATTTTTCTTCAATTAGAACTCTTAAAAATTGGTACAGTGGGAAAAATGCACACGCTAATCAAACATATTTGATGACATTCTATACCAGCCCTAAGATTTTATCCACTTTATGATTCAATCTCTAAGCAGCGAAAAGAAGAATCAAAATGATTATGCAAAGAAGTATGATTCTAATCTTAGAAAGAAATTAATTTGATAATTGCCTTTTGTGACCATAGGCTTCAAACCAAATTTCAACAATTCTCAATAAAGATTTTTAAAATTAAAAATATCATAAAAGGAAGAACTAGCTATTGTTCAATAGATCATGACCTTGAAATTAGACCATTTTGTTAAAAAAATAACTAATTCAACAACAGGAATATTTAACATTTTTTACTTGAAAGGCTGATATATTATGCTTTATGTCGAATTAACCTCTCTTGACCAAAAAATGGACCCATTTTAATGCTTTTCATAGATTCGTTAGCATGTTTACAAATGCCAAAAACTCCAAAAATATTTAAAAAACTAGATAATATTGTACAATTATAAATTTTCAAAGTAGTTTTTAATAATACATATGGACTATGAATCTAATTCAATGTTCCTCATTCAATCTTTAGTTATATATATAATAATCACCCCTAACACACTAATGGAAACAATCTAAAACCTCAAAAAGAAGTTAAAAAATAAGCAAAAAAATTATAGGGCAAGAATGAAAAGGGAAAATGTAAGAGAGGAAAAAAACTACCATCAAACAATAGGTATCACCATTCAACCAACGGGAAGCAGGCATCATTAACAATAGGGAGAAAACACCATTATAGAAGCAATCATGGCCAAGAAGTATAAATCTGATTATCTAATAGGTGCCTACATATGAAAGACATAAAATAACTACATGGAGATCAAGAAAAAAGCTATCCACCTCAAATCATTCATTGCATACATGAAGATGAGAGAAGATCATCTCAGCAAAGCCCTGTGGAGTTAGACAAAGTATGAATTATGGCTTGGAACAAGAATTTTCAAAAAAAAAGCACGACTTCAATTCAAGGTTTATTAACTAGTGCATCTTTAAGATGAATAAGAGGAGGGTAGGAGTGTGCTACTTCATTTTTTGATGATTGACATTGCTGCCTTTTCATATAGTGAACAACACGTTGCAATTTTTCTTTTTAATTTTTTTTGGTCGAAGTAGTGCCCTTGTGTTGTGCCAAAATATGTACGAAGATATCACTATTTGAAAAAAATTTATGAATTGTAGTACCTAACCCAATTCTACATTAATGATCATACAGAACATGCGTTAATCAATGTAAGTGTTCCATAAGTCAAGTTTTTCCTTACAATACAATTACCATCATCAGCATTTTTGTAATCACATAGACTGTAGGTAAAAGAAAACAAAATCTTACAAAAACTTGAGACTATCGAGAGCTTACCTTTTAGTGGAAATAGCATGTTTTTTCAATTTAATAGGATAAACTTAGTTAAAACAAAAATGTAAACTCATGCTCAAATTTCAGCAAAATAGAGTGAGTAGCATGAAAATCTACAGATGGAATTGATGTATTAGTGCTAAAATTCAGAAGATACATATCAAAGTTCTGATGACCAATTTCTTTGAAATATTTTTGGTAAGCTTATATCACCCAACCAATTATAGAGGCCATCTCTGAATATTTTTTTTACTTAAGGTATAACGATGATATTTGAAAATTCTCGAATTTATGCATATCAACTTCTCCACCTCCAAGCTACTAGGTTATTCTTTACGATGAATGAGCATTGTCTCAAAAAACTGCTCTTCTAAATACACAAGGGAAAAAATATCAGAATAATATAGCAAATCAGCAAGTAAGAAAACCATTTCCAATATAGCATTCCATTCAAACATGTGAAAAATAGACAGAAGCACTTATACTGACTCAAGCATGTCTTAACCAAAGCACAAACTTTGAGTCAATGACTAGGAGCAAAAAACTGATTGGATGTCCTCAAGTGAAATTGAACAATATTAAAGAAATTTACCCAATTTACCTAACTGCAAAGATCTGATTAGAACAACACTTTAGTTTTTAATTATTTGGGAATTTTGGAACATTAATACAGAGCATTTATTAGTCAAACAAAAGAATAACTTACTGGAATGACCGTCCTTGTAGATGGAAATCGACATAAAACTTAAAAACTAAACACTCGGTTGAAACTTTTGCAACAAGAACAAAAAGCCTTCTACTTTATGAATCAAGGAACAAAAAAACATTTTCTTAATTCTATAAGGGAATCATCATGAACTCAAATTAATTATTATTATGATATTTCCCTCACATGCTAGAAAAAGCATTAGAAAAGGAAAAAAATGAAGCTTGCATTGTACATATTGAAATTATGAAAAACATGTATAACAAAGCAATGATGACTATATAAGGAGGCTTTATATTGATAAGGCATTAGTAAAGAATAAAAATAAATTAAAATTTCATATATTAAAAATAATTTCGCATGCCTAAGGAGAACATATTAAAAATCTTAATTACAATTGAATTTCATGGCTATGCTTTTAAGTTCCGTAAATTTAATTTCAAAAATTTTTTCTACCTATACACTAAAAGCATCAAAAAAATTTTAAAAATTTCTCACAACTCCAATTTTTGAACATAAAAAGATAATGCTTCATAAGTACTTTTGCACTCCTCAATTCATAAAACTCTCTAACAGCATAAGCAATAAAAGACAGCTTTAATTTTACACTAATTATTAATGCAATTGTAAAATTCAAGATAATCCATTATTATGCATTTTGCTAATAATTTTACACCAATTGATAAGACTAAGGAAAGAGATAAATCAAAACTGAGACTAAGCAAATAGTCTATGAATAATGACTCTGAAATTTAAATGGTATCGCATTCCTAGTTCTTCTAATAAATATAAGGAATTTATATTTAGACAAGTAATTCCAAAAACATATTGATTATAATAGTTATCATTAAAAAAAGGAACAATACAAAATTTACTTATTTTGAGCCTATACTTCAAAATGATAGAAAAATTAACAAAAAAATGTCACTAATATAATCCAAGCACCAAACAAATAAGATGAAAATAAAACATACTTCTGAGTATTGTGTCATCAAAATATCACACACAAGAATAAAGGCAAATTTATAAGATTTAATGGTATCAAATGTCATTGTATGAGTACAAACACACAAATAGAATAATTGCTATAGAGATAAAGCTTTTAAGTTTGAAGAGTAACTTACTATAACAGAGAAAGTTGACATTCTACTAATTGAAGGCAAGCCTAAAGAAAATCAATCTAGATGGTTTGGTTATATTAAGAAGTTTACTTTGTGGTTTTATAAGAGAAGTAGATTACTGAATCTTTCCTATAAAAAAGGAAAAAATATATAACTAAAAAATGTTAATTGATTATTGGAAACGGCTTTAACAACTTTGGATGCAAAAGAAAGGATGTTAATGAAAGAAATAATAGCATCTTAGAATCAATGTATCTGACTTCACTTGATGTGTTAAAGGACTGTCTTTTTAATTATAATAACAGAATTTTAATTCTGTGTTGGCAGCCTAAACATTTTTGATATAGGAATCTAGTAAATGAAATATATAGCCTCACAAGAAATAGTTAAGATTCTATATTTAAGAAATCATGGGAAAAAGTGCTTATTTTGTTCTTTACAGAGGGAAATCAATTTTTTACCTTGATCAATAATTAAAAAGGCCTAATCAAGTCTAACAACTTATCAACAATTATAATCTTCTCTTAAAGCTCAATGAAGCGAAAGTTTCCCATTTTCTCCAATGCCCAGTTCAAAATATAACTTTAATCAGTACAAACAAAAGATATTTCCACCCGCTAAAATGCTGAACAGAAATATGTTGAACAACGGTGGCCCTCGAAATTGAAGTGTACTGAACACTATAACAGATTCGACCAAAAAATAAAATAACATAACAAACCTTCTCATTTACAAGGAGGTTGATGGCTTGTGCTAGATTGTAATGAAGGGAAGATGGGAGGGTCCGAACTTCGAATTGAAGGAGATGGGAGACTAATGTGGAAATTCAGCTAGGTGTCAAGGATAGTATGGGGTCATGTGCACCATGAACATCGTGAGGTCATCGAGATCCTTTGAGATCACCGGGTCCGATGACGAACTGAGCACGGATTGCTGATGGAAGAGACGTAAGGACGATTCGAAGTGGGTATAGATAAAAAGAAGCTCTGCTTCGTATCCTTTTCCAGCTTCATATTGGATTGAAGCAAAGGAAGGCTCAACCTATCGGCTGCCTTTCCAGATGCAGAGAAGGAATCCGATAAGAGGTGGTTCGTGGTCATCACCATTTTACAGATCAATTAACAAAAGATAATTACTATATTCGAAGGGAAGCTCATAAGAACCAAGCTAAGCAGCTTATGCGGTTTTAGGATGGCAAATGTTTAAATAAAAAAGATAATTACTATATATTAATAATTTATTAATCTAAAAAAGGGGGTATTATTTTGAATTTGATTAGCGACACTAGGATTGCTCTACGCTTTAGTACGGGATTAAAATTTTTAAAATATTTTAATAAAAATAAATTTAATAATATATTTAATAAAAATATTGGGGTATTATTTCAAAATTTCGAAAACAATAATATTTTTTGTTATATTATTATTAAATTATATTCTATTAATTAGCACACCTTTATTGATAATATTTATTACAATTTTAAGATGCATTAATATGCATCACAAAATTTTGTTATCAATCTATAATATAATTATATGATAAATGATAGAGATGTAAAGTTTGAGAACCTTTGTTGATAATACTAACAGCTTGAGGATGGACAAGTAAGGCTTAATTGCCATCGCTTACAATGCTATTGTCTAAGGAGACAATACACATGATTCATCCATCTCGTACCCATGCCTTCTAGTAATGTTGGCACCTAAGGAGGTAAGTGTAAAGTTTAGCTATCTTTCTGACAAAGTCTTGTGTCGCCACATGCAACACAACCTCCAAGGAAATAAAAGAAGAAAGATAATATTTGGTAATTCTTTGTTGATGCACAAACTCAAATAGGAAGTGACACTTAGGGTTTAATTGAAGGCAATAAATTTGCCTACTTGAAGAACAAACATTGTTCTAAAGAGAAATAGAATTGTAGTTTATTCCCATAGTTTTTCTCGCCCTCCTATGTGATTCTCGACTTAGGAGACCCCAAGTTATTACTTAATTTTTTTAATAATCACACTCAATAAAAATCTTTACTAAGTTTTTGTTGAATCCCTTGAATCTAAGTTTTACATTAACATCTTTTAACAACATTTGTAAGAAACTAGATAAGTATGCTAAAATGGAGACTAAGAATCTATCATATTGTTTTTTGAAAGAGAATCTCTCAACACTTTTCAATAAGAAGCAAGCAAACTTCCTTACATTTCTGCCTCATTAGTTTGTAATCTTTCTCCTTCATCTGCCAACAATCATTTCCATTTATTTCAATAACAAATAAAATATTTTACCAAATTTATTTCTTGTTATACTTTAAAGGGGCATATAAGGTAATTCAAAAACTTTAGCAAGGGGGACAACACCAAATCCCTCTCTTCTAATCAAGAGCCCCTTGAGGCTCTTAGTATCACTCTTTGACATAATCACTTTGCTTCCATTTTCACAAATCTTATTCCTTATAATCCTTCACAACATCATCTTATTGACACTACAACAATGATTTATGAATTAAACCATACCACCTCTCCCCTTGATAAATTTTTTTTGCCCTTGACACAATCTTAAATGTAACAACCCTCAAATCTCAAACTATTTCAAAAAGAAAAATTTTATATTTAAGTCAAAAATATTGTGACAAAGTATTATTAAACTTAATCAAATTAATTTCTTAAAAATATATTATTTTTATATAAAATATTAAAATATATTATTATTATTATATAAAATTATTAAAATAACAATAAAGTGCTCATAATATATCATAAGTTCAAACTTAGTAAAAAATATATTATTTAATCATATCAATAAATAGAACTCTTGGGAGATGAACTCAATGACATGGAGTTTGTAATTTTTAAGGATCTAAAAAATTTCTTATAAATTATTAAAGATACATGTATAAATGTAATTATCTAACGGACATGTAAGATAGTTTTGAAATTTTAAAAATTATGATTTATGTCAAATATAATTAGTAGTTGATAAATTTATAAATATTAAAGTATAAAATGTATCATGTTAAATTTATAATTTTAGAAATTTTTGCTTAAATTAAAACTAATTAGTGAATATTATATTTATAAATATATAAATATTAGATTTTAATGGTGTATATATGTAATTTTTAGATATCAGTATAGAAAATTATTAAATAAGATGACATATTTGTAAATAATATAATATTTACGCGTTTTATAAAGATGTCATATTGAAACCCATGAGAATAAGATTTTAAAATTCTCAACAATCATGGTATGGGTAGGATAAAAAATGATTTTAAGCACCCTCACTTCCCAAGCTCTTGGTTTATAAATAGGTATAGTCGGCCCAATAGAGGCTAAGTTCAAGTGAACCTATGTGCTCCAATGAGCTTCTACATATAAGAAAACTGAGAAGCAGAGTTGTGCCATTAGAGGAGAGTTGCAAAGGTTGAATCATTAATGATGTAAGTTCTATATTTTTGTATTATGTTACTATGTTGAATTCATTGAAGAAAGAGGAGTTGTGGTATCACAATATATGATGAGCTTATGATAGAGCTATGAGAAGGTTGTCAAAAATAATTGTATTTGTCATTTTGCTAAATCACACTAATACTAAGAGCACAATTATTGTTGCATAAATGAATCTATCATACAAAATAATATAAACATCATATTGTATGATCTATTTCAGTTGAAAGAGAATTCATAAGTCTAAAAAGGTAGAATAGCAAAATGTTGGTGATCGTAAGGTGCAATTTCAAGTTATATAATTTTAACAAAGTTGAATCGTATAATATGATGCATTTATCAAATTAGTATGAAAAGCGGATGATGTTAGTAGAGAGAAATACAACCATTTATTAAAGTATGATTAATCATATCATATAATCATTAAGGAAGTCTCCATATCATATAGTGAGATTATATGGATCATAGTATAACATAAAAAATATATTAAAATATAAAGAATCAAACTACAACATATAATACAATATTATTATCATAGAGTATGATAGTTTTATTAGATTTATAGATTCGAATAAACTAATATATTAGGTAATGAGGAATAAAGCGAATCGTGTAATACAATAATGATATTATATATTTATGATATAATACAGATTACTTAATTTTAGATAATTGTATGATACAATTTAAAGAATGGTTAAACTATGATATAAGTAACAACTTAATGATAAAAAGAGAATTTACATGATTTTAATTACTTATAATTAGGATGTATGTTGACCCTTGCATAAATATAATATTTTGAAAAATTAAAATAAATTAAAATTCAAAAGGTAAGATAACTACCATATTTAGTACAAAAATTGGATAACATGTTATGTAACATGATAGAATTATTTTAGTAATATTATTTTTAATAAATTTTGTTAAAAAATTTTTTAAATAAAAAAATTTTAAAAGATAAATAAATATATAATTTTTGAAGTAACATAATATTTATTTTTTCTTTAAAATTATATATTATGATGGAAAATACTTTAATATTATAGTTTAGTATGATATTAATGATTTTTTATATTACTTGGTACATGACTTTATTAATTACATGATTTACATTATTTTGTTCATGTATTTGTTACATGGAATCATAAAAAAAGTAAATAAAAGCAATTTAAAATAAAAACACTTAAAATATAAATAGTGTATATTAGTTTTGATAATAATAAACAGGCTGACATATATATATATATACATATATATTTCAATAGTTTTGATTAACATATCATACTATCTTATATAGCTAAAAAATAAAAATAAAAAATAGCTTATTAAATATATTGTCCTCAAAATTATGCCTAGGAGATGTTATGGTATCGATCTTCAAATTAGACATTTTTTAATGTGTATGATATTGATGAAACTAAACCCAAAAAATGTTACTATAAAGTATTTATCTTCACATTAAATATATGCCTAGTGTATGTGTTGTGACGTCATTATTTATAATGGATGATACTAAGCCAACAAAATTTTATCATAAGATATAGCTACCATACATACCATAGGGCACTAAACCTAAGGAGTTATTGTAGAGTATCAATATTTGGATTAGACATCTACCTAACATTATTTAGATAGATTAAATGGATGATGATTAGAGGCTATACATTGATATAATTATTAGATTTAATGATAATAATGATTTAAAGAATACTAAACTTGATGATTATATAAAATATTAAAAATTAGGAAGAATAAAAAAACTAGTATTTATATTTTATTTAGTTTACTTATAGTATGCATGACATTTAATATGATTTCAAACTGACACAAGTGATTTATTATCATGCTTATGATATGGATTTTATTTAATTAAACAAATTTGTTTATTTTAGCATTCCTTTATGTTTAGTTGTCTTATTGGATTTATCTTTGAAATAATTAAATATCATTTGTGCTTACATCACACGTCATGCATCCATTAAATTGAGATTTGGGGATTTGACACCAAGAGAGAAGGCCAAACTCTTAAGATTTCAGAAGGAGCAATATTTAGTATAGATTGGGTAATTGAAAGTAAAATAAAACATCAATTTACACTTTATATATATTGTTATAAAAGTTATATCTATATTATATTATGATTATAATTTATTTGTATGATTTTAGTTTAGTTAGTACTAAGGATTTTGTGATATCGTGATGTCTCTGCATAGAATTTACTTTCTTCACTCAATATTTTATACGCATAAAACACTTGATTTTTTTTATTTAATTAAGCGATTAGGTTGGTACCTGACTTTAAGATGATACCAACTCAACTTTATTGAGGATTCCACTATAACTTTGATGAGAAATCCAACCTATTGTAGGCATACGAGTATAGTCTGCACATTTTTTTATGAGACTTCTCCTAATAAGAAGTAGATCTTATCAACTCTAGTTACCTAACTTTTATTTTTATTTTGTTAACTCAAACCCTTGTAATTTTCTAAAGGAGTTCAAGATTTTTAATTCTTTACAAGTCATTTCAAGACATATAAATGCAAGTTTTTTTCACTTTTTTGAAAGATGTAACTTCCAAATGATTATAGAAGTAGCCTCCAATATCAAATTTCTCTCTTAAGTAATACAAGAGCATATTTTCTATCTTCTTTGCTAGTTGCATTAAACCTAAGTTGTTCTTTGAATCACTCATTAATCTAAGATAACATTAATTTGAGCCCCTTCAAGCCTTTCTCTAATTCTTCAATGATGCTCTTAAGGAAGCGAATCAAGAAAATTGTTGCATTACACAAGTGAGAAATCTTTAACATGGATTCTCCATTGTCATCACAAGAAATCTTTAGAAGAATTTTGTGGCTCATTAATGAGAAAGAATTCTTCTTCGCAATTATTGGGAAGCCAAAAGGAAAGGCATGTTTGCCTTAAAAGTGTCTCATCCAATGGCAAAAAAAGACTAAGACTTGATAAGAACTTCCCTCAAAAAGCTTATCCAAGTGACCACCACCGTCAAAGTTACTAAGCTCAACACATTGACACCTCTAAATGCACCACCTAAACAATTATTGGCACAATAAAGAGAAAGGGCAAATGCCTAAAGTTGAGGTAAGTCTTAATGCACAATCGAGGCAAAATAAAGTTATGTAAATTCCATGATGAAAAGGAAATTTTTGGCAATTTGCTATAATTTGCTTTATTATATATTTACTTAATATTAGAATAATACTTAATTATTATTTGTGATTATTTATGTTGTTAATTTGCTATTTGAAACAAGGGGATCGGGATGAAACAAATGTGGTTGTTCTCATCTCCATGAGCTTTATCTATTTAAATATTATTTTTTATTATTTTAAATATTATTTTCTAAGGGTTTAGCATGCTCTTAGAGAAATTTTGATTCATACCTAATTTGATGATTTAGGTTGTTACACTCATTTATCTTAGTGCCTTGGAATACAACTTTCATATATAATTTATCTTATTTCTTTTAATTTTTTAATTGGTTTGGATATATTACTATGTAAATCTTTATTACTTTGCATGTGATTTTCCAATTGCTTTAATCTAGTTATATTACATTGACTGAATTTATCTTACTTATGCTTCAATAAATATTTACTTAATTTTTAAATAATAATCTTTTTGTAGACATTTATATATTAATAATTATAAAAGGCTTTTTCAATATTAAAACATATGCAAATGATACCATGCTATGCTAATCCTCATATAGTGATGTCATTGCATAATGTTAGATTAGAGTTTGGTTAGGCTACTCTCTTATATCATAATTAATTAGTTAACGCATCTAATGGTTTTGAGATATTGCTTTCTTGGACGATCCTTTTCCTTTATCTTCTCTTCTCATTTTTTATACAATTCATATTATATTTTGTTATCATTGCCACTTTTTATGAAAAAGCACTTACAAAAACTATTTCAAATAATCTTTAACAAGACTATATACTTTAAATTTTTAGCTTGATATTATATGGCATGATCTCTATATCAAATCATATGATTGATGGAATATATATTCCAAATTATCAATTATATGGGAAATCTCTATTAGACCTTCTAAACCCATCATATTCTTCTGATCAGCTCATCATACTTGTATGATGTTAAGAATAAGTTATCAAAGAAAGGATTAAATAAGGCAATAGTTATTTTGTCTTTCCTAAATCAATTGTATTTTTTTAGTTAATTTAGTACACTAGAACAATGATCAATTAACTGAGCCATTTACACAAAGCCAAAGCCACATCACTGGCTATGTTTTATAAATTGAATCAAATGATTTAGTTGATTGCTTAGTTGAATCATAACAACTAAAAACTACAAACTCAACAATAAATCAACCAAAAGTCACACAAGATCGACATCCAAACACCCCAAATAGAAAATATATGATTTTTGAATATGAACTCAATTATGAACTTACCTTAACAAGTGATTCTAGTAAGGTGAGGTCAAAAAAATTTTTCTTCATTTTGCTTTTTTTTCTTTTTCTATATGTTTTCTTTGAACTCCTACAAGATCTCAAGCCAAGTATCCTTTAACACTCCACCTAGGCTCTTTATCTTCATGCTTCTTTTATGCACTACTGAACATTGATAAAATGCTCGAGACAAATAGAGAAAACATTCTATTATTTAATAAGACGATTATTTTATTATTTAATCTAAAATTCTTATAGTTTTATATTTTTTTAAATTTAAATAATTTTTGAAAAATATTAACCGCAAACATACAAATTTCTCAAATTGAAACCTTCATGATAATAAACTCAGATTTAGTATTCTATCATTACTATCTTGGCATGCTTTTTAAAAAGCTTATTCATCAATAAATTCTCAAGTTTCAAATATGACATACACAAATTAAATAATTTAAACTTATTTAGAAGGAATATTTAAGTTAATAAAGAAGACTATTACATATGCACTTTGTTATAAAAAAGAGAGATTGTATAAGCTTTGGCCATAACTCCTAATTAGTTGTAGAGAAGAAAAGAAAATGGGCACTTTGGGAAAATTATTGAAAAAAAGTGTTTCAACGGCATTATGAATGTGAAGGAGTTAGAGAATTTGTCATAGAACATGGAGCAATACTTAATCTAATCATGTGCTGGATGAATAGAAAGTGATCATTTTTACGATGTATATCATCGAAGATGCAAAATAATGATGAAAAATGTAGGGTGTTGATAATTCAAATGATGTAAGGATGAAAATGTATATATAAGAAAAATTCAAAAGGGAAATAAAAGATAAATTTCTCCCTTACAACATTTTGTGGATGGCTTGTGATGCCTTCAAAACGTTAAAGCATAGTGGATTCATGAAAGATTATGTAAAGAAATTTAGTTCTTTGATTCTAGATATTTAAAATATATCTAAGAAAGATAAGCTTTTCAAGTACTTGTATTGGCTACAACTATGGATATAATTGGAACTTTTTTTTGGTAAAATGTGAAAGACTTATCAAGAATAATCATTATTGTCAATGCACTTGTAGACTAAGAGTCTCCAAAGTTTTAGATGCACTTCAAAATATAGAGGAAATGACAGAAAAGAAAGGAGAGTAGAAGTGGTATGCCAAGAAGTTTGGTAGGCACGAGAAAAATGAACGAAATGAAAGCAAAAGTTACCTTCTTTCCAAGGTAAAAATAACTCTAATAATCAACAAGGTTATTCCTTGTGTAATAAACCTCATCATGCTCAAGATTGTCCTAAGAGAGAGAAGCTTAATGCTCTTATGTTTGAGAAAACAAATGAGGAATTTGATCGAGAAGTTGTGGTACTTGTCAATCTTTTGTAAATGCTCGATCCTTTAATGGTTGGTTTAATCAACTATTAAACACAATGACTAATGATATGATAGTTACACACTCTATGCTGATGCACATCTTGATGAAAGCAAATGGACAAGAAGTTATGGCCATGGTTGACATGGGTGCGACACATACATTTGTGTATACTATGCTTGTTTAGAAATATAGATTTCAAGTGAGAAAGTTTTCTAATTATCTAAAAATAATGAATGCAAAGGTTCAAGTAGAAATGGCCCATGGTGTACCTTTAACTTTGGAAAGTTAGACATGAAAGATCAACTTGTTGGTGAATCCTTTGGATAGTTTTGATTTGATTCTTCGGGTCAACTTTCATAGGAAGTTTAAGATAACCTCGATGCCACACCTTGATGATATCATGGTGATGTAAGAAGACACTCCTTTTCAATCATTACTGTTATCCTTATGGGAAGAAGATAACTGAAATGAAGAATAAGCTAGAATGTATTTTAACAATGAGATTGGAAAAGGATTGAAATTAAGTGAGGACAAACACTTTGCTACATTGATTGAGATTAAGAAGTATTAAGTCATTATGTACTTGTTGGTGTTATAGAAGTTCTTAAAGAATTTGAATATGTCATGCTTCTAATGTTGCTTAAAAAGCTGCCTCCAAAAAGGGAGATTGATAATAAAATAAAGTTGCTACCTAGTGTTGTTCCTCTTGCCTATCTCCTATATTATGTGTCACCATTAGATTTGACAAAATTGCTGAAATAATTGAATAAGTTGTTGGATGCTAGTTTCATTCAATCATCTATAGCTCTATTTGGTGCCCTAGTGCTATTTCAAAAAAGCATGATGGTTCCTCATGAATGTGCATAGACTATCACGTATTGAAGAAAGTGATAATGAAAAATAAATTCCAAGCTCCTTTAGTGCAAGATTTGTTGGATCAATTATATAAGGTAATAGGATTCACTAAGCTAGACCTACGATCAAGATATTGACAAGTCAAAGTTGTGGCTAATGATGAAGCCAATATTACTTATGTGGCTTAATAAGTATCTTTTGAGCTTTTAGTCATGCCTTTTGGCTTAACAAATGCACATTCTATATTCTAAAATTTAATGAAAAATATTCTTTATGAGTATCTTCACTAGTTTATTATGGTATATCTTGACGGTATTATTATCGTCTATAATTCTCTTGAAGAACATTTTGTGCAATTATAAAAAATGCTGTCTAAATTAAGAGAATTTCAACTTTATGCAAATATGGAGAAGTGTAAATTTGCTATGGAAGATATCATGTTTCACTATAATTCCATAATAAGTTCATTTGACATGAAACAATAGTTGTTGGACTAATATGGATAACTCTCACAAAATAAATAATTATTTTTTTTATATTTTGAAATATTTATCTCCTTAAAATATTCGAATTTTTCTTTCTCAGATAATTTACCTTATTTCTTCAAATTTTTCTCATCAAATTTAGTTATATAAATATTTGACATTAAATCTCCTCTCTTATAACCTTGACAAGGTTTCAATTTGGCATGATTATATTGTCTCAGTTTATCTTATTATATCTTTAATATATATATAGTTACTATTATAGCTTTAATTTATTATTTTCTTTCTTATAATTCACTATAATTCTAAACGAGATCCAATCATGAAGAAACAAACTTTTTTGACTCATCATGATGCACTTTATTCTATTACATTGTGATTTTAATAATTTTAAATATTTTTTAGGTTTTGACCTAATTTATTAGACATTTTATTCTCACCTAATTTCAAGTTTGAGTATTTTATTTTTTATCTCTTTAGTAACTTAGAATATAACTATCTTGAAATATTTATCTCATTTTTTCAGATTTTTGCTTCAATTTTATAAGATTATATTACATCAATTTGTCTAATTTATTCTTTAATATATATTTATTAATATAAAAATAATAATTTATTAGCATTAATGCTTATTTATTATGTTAATTTAAAGTAATTCCAAATGATGTTTCATCTAAATGCTTCACCTACTCGATCTATTTAGAAAATAATTTTTATATTTTAGAATATTTTATTTTTTGTTGTTTTGAAAAACCTTATAAGTCATTTTAATTACTATGTGGTTTCATGATTAAGAATATTACGTTCAATCTCTTTATTATTTTGGAGAGTAACTTTCTTGTACCATTTATCTCTTTTTCTTCAAATATTTTTCATCAATTTTGTTTGGTTATTATGTAACTCTTCTTCAAATATTTTTTGGCATGCTCTTAGAAAAATTTTGATTCATGCCTAATTTGATGATTCAGGGTATTATACTCATTTATCTTAGTGCCCTGGAATACAATTTTCACATATAATTTATCTTATTTCTTTTAATTTTTTAATTGATTTGGATATATTGCAATGTAAATCATTATTGGTTTGCATGTGATTTTTCAATCTCTTTAATTTAGTCATATTACATTGACTGAACTTACCTCACTTATGCTTTAATAAATATTTACTTAATTTTTAAATAATAATCTTTTCGTACATTTATATATAAAGGACTATTTATATTAAAACATATGCAAATGATAACATGCCATGCTAATGCTCATATCATGATGTCATTACATATTGATAGATTGGAGTTTAATAAAGCAACTCTCTTATATCATAATTAATTAGTTAACGTATCTATAAGGCTTTCAGATGTTGCTTCCATGGACACCGCTTTTCCTTTATCTTCTCTTCTCATTTTTTATACCATTCATATTATATTTTGTCGTTACTGCCACTTTTTATAAAAAAACACTTACAAAAACTATTTCAAGTAATCTTAAAACAAGGTGGTATACTTTAACATTTTTAGCTTCATATCATATGGTATGATCTCTATATCACATCGTAAGATCCATGGCATACATAGGCCAAATTATCGATATATGGGAAATCTCTATTAGAACTTTTTCTAAACCCATCATATTCATTTGATCAGCTCATCATACTTGTACAATGTTAATGATCACTTGTCAACGAAAAGATTAAATAAGACAATTGTTGTTATGTCCTTCCTAAATCATTTGTATTTGTCTGGTTAATTTAGTGTACTAGAACAATGATAAACTGACTGTGCCATTTACACAAAGCCAAGGCCCCATCACTCATCATCTTTTGTAGATTGTACCAAATGATTTGGTTGATTGTTTTGTTGAATCATAACAACTAAAAAAATAACAAACTCAACCATAAATCCACCAAAATCACACAAGATCCACTTCCAAAACACCCCAAATAACAAATATATGATTTATGAAGATGAACTCAATTAGGAACTTACCTTAAGATGTGATTCCAGTAAAATGAGGTCAAAAATTTTGTTTCTTTGATTTTCTTTTTTTCTTTTTCTCTATGTTTTCTTTGAATTCCTACAAGATCTCAAGCCAAATCTCCATTAACACTCTCCATAAGCTCTTTCTCTTCATGCTTCATTTATGCACTACTGAACTTTGCCAAAATGCTTGAGACAACAAAGTGCATCCTATTATTTAATAAAAGAATTATCTTATAATTTAATAAAAATTTCTTGCATTTTTTATATTTTTAACTTTAAATATTTATACAAATTTTAAATAGTTTTTGAAAAATATAAACCGTATACATATAGATTTCTCAAATTGAAACCTTCATGATAATATACTCAGATTTTGTATTCTATCATTACAGTCATGGCATTCTTTTTAAAAAGCTTATTCATCAATAAATTCTCGAGTTTCAAATATGACATACACAAAGTAAATAATTTAAACTTATTTAGAAGGAATTTTTAAGTTAATAAAAAAGACTATTACATATGCACTTTGTTATCAAAAAGAGAGATTGTATAAGCTTTGGTCATAACTCCTAATTACTTGTAGAGAAGAAAACAAAATGAATTAAAGGATCTCTATGGGAAAAATCTAATTAAAAGAAACAAGGTAAGTTTTTCCCCATTATTTACAATGATTTTGAAGAGATCTAGTTAAGATCTAAGCTAAAAGTATTAATATTTTCATGCAAGCTATAAATTTGCTGAGGAGTCATGTATGAAAGATTTGTAAAGAGAACTAAGCCTTATGTGCTTGAAATCTTAACTATAGAAGGAAATTTGATGATTTAAAGAAAATACAAGAAATAAACAAAGTCTTCATTATATATTCAATGGGACCATAAAAAAACCAACAAAAGATTAGATGATCTAATGAAAAATATCAAACAATCTAATAATTTTTCAACAGTTGTGTTGTGAGTCATTATCGAATGCTTGATAGAGAATCCAATAATCTTTCAATGAGCATTTAATGATCTTACATGCAGATTGAATAGTATGACTTGGACATATGTGGAATTAACACAAGTCAAATAGAGAAGTTGGAAAAATCTATCATCCATTACACATTCATTGAACAATTAAACAAAGTAAATCAAATGATCTAATAGGTTGTAGATGATCCAATCGAACAAGTAGACTTTAATATGACGGATCTATTAGGACTCAATTTATGTAATTAATTGTAATAATATAATATTTTAATAGTATGAGTATTATTTAACAAATTTTTATTATGATTAATATCATTATCTACAATATAAATTAATTAAGTGCATTTATTGGATGGTGAAATATAGATTAAAGAGAAAGGAGATACATTATTTCATTAAAAGTTAAAAACTATATTAAAAAATAATTTTACAAAGTTTGCAACTTTTAGTGATTCATTACTACTTTATAAAACTTTATAAATTTTTAGAAGATGGGATACGAGTCCTACGTATAAAGAAGAAGAATATTAAATAAGAAATATCAAATTTTTAAGAATTCATTATTGTACTATCATAAAATTGGGAATTAAATTTGTCACAAAACAAAAGATTAAAATTATAGAAAAATATTACTTTAAATTTTTTTGGGAGGAAAATATTAAAATGAATGATGATCTTCAAAAAATAAAAAAATATAAAAAATGATATATTTTTTAGAAAAGAAATTCTTTTTTATGGAAAAAATTTAAACAATATTAAAAAAATAGAAAAACTATGTGTAGTACAATTTTATGAGTTTTACAATTTTTTTAAAATATTTGGACATCATTTGTATCAAAATATTTAATAAAACTAGATTTTATTTAAAATTTTGATTAAAATATAGTATTTTCCCATTTCTAAAAATCTAATTTATTCTAAAATTAAACAGTGATCAAATACTCATGAAATATCCACTAGTGGCTTTGAATATGTTGAGAAAATTTAAAGAAATGTATAGTATAATCATCATTTTGTCGAAGTTTAGTGTATTTAAGTGGAGTAAATGGACAATTTTCTCGATTTAGAAAATCAAAGACGTAAAATGATTTTGATGGCAAATGGTCCAAATTAAAAGCTTAAAAATATGATATTTTATTGTGAAAGTAAGTTTTAAATATTGCAATAAAGAATTAAAAAGTATTTCTTTCTATTATGTGAGAATTTAAGCATACTATGTTGACCAATTTTTGTGAAGTCGCAAAAATTGGGGCTTTTACAAATTGGGTAACTTGGCATGTGGAGCCAACGTGGGAAGGAAGGTGACAACATTAAATCTGAAGTGACGTGACTATGACATTTCTTGTACATTTGCTTAGAGGTTCATGAAAATATAAATTAGTAGCCTTTAACATCTAAACTAGATTAAATTATAAATCAATATTTGGGCAACTTTAACCTTTGGATGTAGATGTTAAGTTATGTACTATATATTACTCTGGCATTTAATTTCTTGCATATTTTTTTATATGACGTGACGTGTTTGGCATGCAAAAATATTCATTTAAGCATTGTCATATAAGATGGGAAAATTTTCATAATAAATTCAATAACTATTTTAATAAAAAATTTTAAAAGTATAAAGATAATTATAAGAATAAGTTTAATAACATCATTAGAAAAATGGATGGGATCTCTATGTTGATAATCTATACATTTTTCATATCAAATGGACTCCAAATGATTTTAGACAAAATTTAATATAAGTTACTTATTCAACTCTTCTTTTCTTTTTTTAGTTTTGATATTTTTAATCTTTTTTGATATTTTAAATAAAATATCTTTCTAAAATACTTATTAAAATAAAAATCATATTGTTAAATTCGTAACAATATTTCAAGTATAATCCAAAATATTTTTAAGAAGTTGAACTGATATTAAAAGTTATGATGTTACATTAACTCAACTTTATATGAAAGGAATCTCCTTAAGAGATCAAAATCCTTGTGATGTATTATTGACATCTCAAAGTATAATATAGCACTTAATTTCTTTTTAAATTGAAGAAATAGATTTAAAAAATATTATCTGATTTGAGGTATTATAGAATTTTGATAGTTCTTGATTAACGTTAGCAATTATAACCTCTTGGATTTCTTCATCTTTCCCTATTTATAGAGCTCAAATTTGAGCTCTAAATTCACTCCCAACTACTCTAAAATGAACTAGCCGTTTGGTAACGGACACATAGCTGTCACTATTTGATTTGGATCCTGAAATGGACGTTTTTGAATGAATTTCGATTTTATCGTTCGAGATCAATCTTGGACGTTGGATTGAGGCCACCTTATTCTAGGAAATTGGATCGAGCGTAGGTTTCTCCTACATGTATTAGGATATGCTGTCCAAAAACTATTCCTATTGAAACATTTCCTCAAGTAGTTTCTAATGGTCTCGTAAATCTGCTCAAGTTCGATTCCCTTGCTTGTCATTGTGCTTTTTAATTGCATTATTTTACCAAGATTAACATAAACCATAGGGTCGTGCCTGCCCTTCGATTTTCTTTGAATGTTGGATGGGAATTTAGTCCCATATCGCAGAGAATACGTTGCCATTGTGCTCTATAAGGATTTCGGCTCGCCTATCTCCCCAGCTGTTTTGGGTTGGCTACCCCCTGCCTCGAGCACTGTTTAATTACTTTGTCATGGTTGACTTGAAGCCGCATTTTTTCATTCAGTTTCTCTTTGGGCTGATCACATGCTATTCTGTTCAACTTTCCCTACGGCCCTAGTCCTTTTCCTTCGGGCTTCGTTCGCCCCTTCAGGTCAATCGAACAATTTTTTATTTATTTATTTTAATCCCTAAAGCCTGGATGGGTCAGCGGTCGGGTCGGGTCGACCTGCCCAATCCTATAGTGAAAATCCAAAAACTAAAGTAGTTATATCGTGTCTTGTGAGAATGTTTGTGCCAAAATTTTGAATATAAGTGTAAAAAAATAAATTTATGTTATGATAGTGTTATAAGTGTTCTAAATGACTATGAAGAGAAATTCATAAAAAATATTCCCTAAATAATTTTAAAAAATCAAATACCAATGTGTATACTTTTTACAAATAATTCTTCACCAAAAAACAAAATTCAACTACTATTAAATTTATAACATTTTCAAATATTAATATTACTATTGTGCCACATCATCTCAAAATTTGGACATATCAAATTCAAGAAAAATAAAGAGAAATTCAAGTATAAAAATTTTTGTGCATGTCTTTAATTTTCTTGAAGCTTGCCAGGACTCCAAGAGCCTTGAAGACCACTATTTTAAACATTTAAGGTTCATGGCTTGACTTAATCAAACATTAATAATTTCACTTAAAGCAAGCCCATATAAGATATAAATATTTATACTTGACTCATGAAACACAAGGGTATAATAGAAATACTAGAGAACATTGATACTCATAAAGGTATTTTGCTTAGTAGAAAAATTGTCATTATAGGAGACATTATTTGTTGTAGTATACAAATTATGCACAAATTGGGCTAAAGTGCTATGTAACTTTTCATTCTATCCCTAAGAGAACAATGGAAAAAGAGCAATGATTAATGGATCATCACTACCATAGACAAGTATGATCGATTAAATAGACAATGATGTCACAATTCTGATTCAAATATTAATATAATACTTTTTTACATATTTATTACCCTAGATATTAGTTTATTAAAAATTAAAATAATAAGACTAAATCCTAATATCATATTAAAAAATAATAGTAAGTTAAAGATAAAATTTGTCTAGACTAATAACAAAATTTTAAGTATTGTTTCTATTTTTCTCAATCTCTAATTATTAAAAAAATATATATACATATATTTATCTAATTTTTATTTATTTATGTAAAAATCTTTTTTAATATTCTTTTCTTCAAAGATTTATTTTGTAATCTCTCATTTTCAAATTTATGCTAAAAAAATTAATGCAATCATTTTTCCGTTTCATTGGGTTTTTAAATGTTATTTCTATTTGCTTTTTTTTGCTGAATAATATTTATTTGAAAGAAAATACATATAGCTGCTTCGTTCATTGTGTAATTATTAACAGGGCATGTTTAGGTCATTTCAGAATCTCTGGCATTCTAGTTTCAAGAAATTAAAAATCACAAAGCTCGCGCCTTCGCTCGTGTACAGAAGGGAAGTTCAAGAGTGTCATCATTCTCGAGACCAAACAATTCCTCAGAATGATAAAGAAAAGGTTTTTTCTTCTTCTTTGGTTTGTAATTTGTTTGTTCGATGCTTTCTGTCTTCTATTCCTCATCCCACCGCTGCACCTCATTAGGGATCCTCTTCAACCCTACCCCTACATAGCTCCATTGGATGATTTTTCTCTCATTGACAATGCACACGAGGAACTAGAACAAACCCCCGCTGACCGCTGGGTATCATGTTTCTCGAAGCTGCTCAAATGTAAGGTTTACTTCTCGCCACATTCAATTTCAATCCGTTCTATGGCTAGTGTTCTCCTTTGCTTGGAATTCTTACGTGTAGATTGATTTGCAGAAGAGTGAGAACTTGCACGAATCATAGTGGAATAGGCAGTAGAAGATTGGAGGTGGGAATATGGTAGGAAAAGAAAACTCCACGCATTGTCCCCTATCTCTATCGAGTATGAATACAATATCTGGGGATAATGGAGGTGTTCCCGTTATTGTCAGCTCTAATAGTGATTATATGGAACCAGGGTTGTGTTTAACTCAAGAGATGATGTAGCGAAGTTACTGTCTGAGAAATCAAAGCTTAGAAGCAAAGCAGCTATCCAGGCAACTAGGATTCCTAATCTTTATGTTACAATAACAATCTGTCTCTTTTTTCTTCTTGAGTAATTGTGTTTATTCTAATTTTAGTTTTATTTTTTCAGGGAAGGATGAATGATTTGAGAAACTACATCAAGAGGCTAAAGTCATGTATTAGTTGGTACATTGATCTGGAAGATTGTTATCTTGCAATACAGGGTGAGCTGAATAGTTTTTGGAGTCAGAAAACAGAAAGCATTCTAAAATTCGTGAAAGTTTTCAATTTACTTTTTCACGCGATGATGAATTTTTTTTACTATTAAACTTTGGAAAATTTCATTTCTTTTTCGAATCCCAAATGAATTCAAAAATAGAAGAGTTTACTTTGCTGATTGAGGAATACCAGACAATAGTTGTCCTTAGAGAAGAATCTTAAGAGGGAGGAGTCCAACAAATTGTTGCCTTCTAAAAATTAAATATAGTTTCTTTATTGACTTATATATAACGACAATACTCATGAAACATATCAGGTTACAATTAAAGCCCAGGAGAAAAAAGCTGAAGCAAGTGCTGCTTCTAAAAATTTACGTTATGGTCTCAAGGAAGATCTTGAGAAAGCTACACAAGAAATAAATCATCTTAATAGTCAAGTAGAGCAACATGCATTGTTGAACTTAATTGAAAGAAATATTTTTATATTTTGTTTTTTTGATATATTCTGTATTTTGTTACTACATAGATAAAAATGATTCAAGGGACAAACAGACAACTACAAGAGTACAACAATAGCTTGCCACAGTATAACCTTCAGCTGCATGCTGACCTTATCAAGAATAGTGAAATTATATCAAAGTTGCTGAAGGAGAAAAATGCATTGGTGGAGATTATTACTAGATTAATGGATCAAGCTACTTGCTTAGGAATTAACTTGAGAATATAAGGGCGTGATCAACAATTTAAATTGAGTTTACTACCATATAAATGCACTCCACCAAATTAAAAAACAAAACCTTTTATTCATGTAATTTTGCCTCAATTATTTTCATTCCATTTATGTATTTTTGATAACAAATTTGGTATGCTACCACTCTTAATTTATATACTAAGAAATAGAGTTTAGTGGTTGTGTTATCATAGCTTAAATCAATCTACCAATTGCTTAATTTGTCATCTAAAAAATGCCTTTTGATCAGCAGTCATTTTCTAGTCTAGTAATTTGCCATAAAACATGGTTGAAATTTTTTTAGTAACAATGTTGTTGAATGCTAGCTTATTTTTGAAGAGTTGAGACATGCACAAGAGGAAGTTGAATTGTACTTTTTTTCATTTTTTTCAAAAATATACGAAGATAAAAACAGCATTATTTTAAAATATTATTTTTTAAAAAGTGTGTACACTTTTAGTATAACTAACAAAAAATAAGGATGAGGTAATGAATAGAAATTTTTAAGTGATTTGCACAATTATTGTTTATATTTACTCATAATCATAAAAGATCAAACTTCATTGTTGTTTTCGGTAAAAGTAGGTAGAAAAAAATTCATAACAATCCATAGAAGAGTTATATACTATAGTTCATTATGCAACTCAAAGGGGGTACAATAGATCAAAAGATCCCATACTTGAGCCAAAAGTAGTCATAAAAGTAGAATGAATGCAATAAATATAGAACATAAAAGAGAAAGTTTATGTTTATAATAGAGTGGAAACCTAAGAAACAACTTTGCATTTTAAATCAAAGATCGATATTGCAAAAGATCTTCTCAGAAAACCCTAATGACAATAGTGTTTTCTTGTAATACACTTGATGTTGGATGCAAATGCCATATTTTGAATATTTTTTTTTGCATGTTATGTTTTTCCATTTCAAACGAAAATTGACAACCTTTGAAGTTGCGAGTGACTTTACTTAAGAGCTTATTGTGATCTCTATAGTAGTCACAATGCCTTAGAAGTACTATGAGTTAGCAACAACAAAAGCAATGTGAGTGGTAAAAAGATTTAGATATTTCTCTAACAAGGTACCCTTTGATATCATTGGTTTTTTTGTCATTGATTTCTTCTTAGATATACTCTTTTCCTCTTGCAAATGGAACCTTGATCTCTATAACTTGGGGCTTATAGGTGCTTGCTCCTCTAATGTGAGTGCTTGGGCATAAGACTAGCCGGGATGTTCACATGCTACTTCTTTTTCTTGCTAGTTTCCCAATGTTAAATTGCAAAGAAACATGTTGAGTTGTTATTGACAATCCTTAGCCATGCCACTTGTTAGTGCTTCCAATGTAGCACTTGTACAAAAACTTTGTTCATAAATTATGGTTTGTGACTTCCAACAATTATGACTCTAACAATAGAGTTGTCATTATAATTAGAATCAATCATCATTCATCTGCTTGTTAGGTTTTCTCATCTTGAACCCTTGCCAATAGGATTTTTTTCAGAATGATAACAACAAAAGTGGAAGTCTAATAATGGTGAGCAAAGAAAGAAGGAGAAAGAGAAGGATAAGAGGGTTTTTACCACAAGGACGTTGAATTCCCCAAGAAGATTTC
Organism: Vanilla planifolia; assembly: GCA_023846275.1. Classification (NCBI taxonomy): domain Eukaryota; kingdom Viridiplantae; phylum Streptophyta; class Magnoliopsida; order Asparagales; family Orchidaceae; genus Vanilla; species Vanilla planifolia. Next base: position 127,163 of record JAIUJO010000174.1, read on the forward strand.
CTTTAAAGGGTTTTAAAATTACGAAGTTCTAATTCTCAAAACTTGCTGAATTTCTCAAGTTCTGACTTTCTATGAGTTTTGATGTCTCACATTTTTTTAGAATTTTTCTGAATTATTTCATTCATTATTTCTTTCTTTTTATATAGTGGTTGGGATACAATTTTTAAATATAAATAAAAAAATATGGTTTTGATCGAAAATCTAAAATTTCTCAAATTTTACAAATTTTGCACCTATCAACGTCTGTCTTTGCCATCATGCATCCTGAGGTGCACAAATTTATGACCGAGCCAAGGGTCTATCCATGCATGCAGGTAGCTTGTGCGTGTAGAACACGAATGAGCTTAACGTTGATAAGGTGCACATGCAGCATTGAAAAGAAATGAACTATTGAAAATAAATGGGATATTTTGTAAAATTAATAAGGTCACCATTTGTCCATATAGTTATGGGGTTGGGTACTAAAAAAGAAATGATATAAATAACACAATTAAAAACAATGACGATCACTTGTCTGTGTGGCTAGATGATGCAAAAAATAAATTATAAAAAAATATTGTTAAAAAATTGAGTGGCCATAATCTATCCAAGTGACTAAAAAGAGTATTGTAGAAAAAATAAAAGTAGGAAATACAATAAAAGGATAAGATTCAAAATCAATGTTATTAATTAAGCATTTAAATTGGGCAATATTTATTTATGTTATTAATTAGCAAATTATTGAAAGAATAAACATAAAAGTAATGTTATGGATAATTGAGCAAGAGAAACATTAACAGAAGAGAAATTAAACGTGAAACCACTCTTTGGTGTTTGAAATTCGGTAACACTAACTCTTGTAAATCTGATCCATTAGAACCATTATTGTAGCTATCAAGAGCATTTTCTAACCTACCCACTTGAGCTCTTTTATTGTTAGAAAATGAAGGTATTTAAGTAATTTTGTAATGGATTTGGAATCAAAAATTAGGTTGATGGTGGTAGAGATTGATTTTAGCCAAGATTAGTTGAAACCTTGAGTTAAACCAAACGAATAATTCAGCTGAGTGTTGGACTAAAATCAGTTTTAAACTATTTGAAATTCTGGTTTTGGTCCCAAACCAATAAACATGCATGTGTATCGCACAATTCTTCCTTTTCACAAGCCATGTATGTGTCTCCATTCCCAAGGATATGTTTCTCCATGCCAATGTATTTGATAATATTTTGATATTTTCATAAAAGCTGCATCATTCGGCAGCAAAACACTTAAAATTTGACTGGCGATCTAGCATTTGAAAACTAGACAGTTGTTTTAAAGAAATAGTTCTTTTTTCTTTGTAGCTTTTTTCCTTAAAATTTTAGAGCCTTTGATAGCCATTCCATTGGAAAGTTGTACAAGAAACATGTCCAAAATGCATATTCATATCTAATATTTATACCACACATATTGTACTTTTATTGAGCTTTAATGTTTTGTAGGAACTAAAAGGAAACATTCAAGTTTTTTGTAGAGTGCGACCTTTTTTTGTCAGACGTTGATGCCAAGGGAGCAGATGGTTCAGTTATTTCATATCCAACAAGCGTTGAGTCTCTTGGGAGAGGCATTGATTTGATGTATAGTGGGAAGGAATTCTTTTTTCTAATTTATTACATGCAAGCTTTCATCTGTTTTATAATGTCTTATGGAAACCATAATCTGTAAGGATGAGCCTTCTATAGCAGATGCTTTTCCTTTTACTTTATTTGTAAATAGCTGAAAAGTATTGTTTCACTTTTGACAAAATTTTTTCTCACGAGTCATCTCAGGAGTATGTGTTTTTAGAAATCTCGTAGCTAGTGCAAAGGGCACTTGATGGATATAAGGTGCTTTATTCTAGGCATTAAATCCATTATGTAATATATTTTATTTTAGTTTTCTTTTGTGAATTTTATCTTATCCACATTCTTAATGTTTTCATCATTTATTAGTAACTAAATTAAATTTAGATATTTTCTTATGTGCTTCTTGTGAGTATGCAATCTAAATAAGATTTTATTAAACCTTATGTTCATGGATGCATAAATATTAATAAATGGTACATATATTATCCCAAAATATGGAGCAAGAGGCATTTGTTTAGATATTTTTATTTTAGTTATTTGCATAGCATGGAAGAGAAAACGTAGTTCACTTATCTAATTCTATATTAATAAGTGTTTTGATAGCTATTTACCATTTATGTTACATGAATATGCAAAGTTATCATGTTAGCTTACAATTGACTATATCATCATATGCTTGACGATTGACATGAGGCATGTCTTTTTAAAATTGGACTAGCCTTCCAGGACAAACCTTTTCATGAGAACAAGGTTAAAAGGTGTAAGATTTCTAGAAATCAAATGTTAGAGAAATAGCTCTCAAGGTGTTGGGTCACACATATCACTCTCAATGTCCAGATTGATTAGGATACATCAAGCATGATTGGTATTATCATTGTTCAAGTTGAATACGATAATACTTAGTTCAGAAGGACAAAATATTAATGAAATTTGCAAATTTATCATGTGCAAAGGGTCTTATTCTTTTGTTATAATTAACTTGCCACTCCATTATGGTTTAGTTTATGTACCATTTAGGTGCAATAGGAAATTAAGCTAAATATAATTTTTTCTCTTTCAGGGAATTTCTCTTTGCTTATCCCTCTCTGTTCTTACCTAAGTCTTATATTTGAACTTGAAGGAGCTTCCTTTTTGTAATAACTCTAAATTACCTTCTTGTGATTCTTTTGCTAAAGGGAAGTAAATCATTTCTTCTTCTTGGAATTTAAAATTAGTTTCAACACTTCTCTAACTAAGCATGTTGGAATTAGTGAGTAGATAGAAGATGAGAACTACAGTTCAAAAAGTTATTCTTGTTCATGATCTTGTTTTTAATGTTTCAACATTGTAAGTGATCACTAATTCTATCCCTCCACCTCTTAAGAATGATCCTCCTTTTCAGCCATTCTTTCACATCTTTTTGTAACATTTGGAATATTTTTGTGAAGGTCATTTCTATCCATTTGAAATTCTTGTTCCACTAAAGTCTACAATTCTAGCTCAAGTTTCAATTGTCTTAAATGGGCTTGTTCATTTTCTTATGATGAACTATCTTTTTTCAAATCATTCATCTCCCTTTATTCCTCTGCTAGTTAATTAATTTCTGCAAGTGGGATACCTTTTTTTTGTGCCACTGCTTAATTTCCTTTTTACCTTTGTTGTCCTTGGATGTGTTCATTTAGCAAAGAGTGTGGCATGATGTATGATGCATCTTAGCTATTCTTCTTACATTGGAATTGTAATTTCCCCTCTTTTAATGGGGAGTTTTTTTTATTTTCCCTTCTAAATTTAAAATTCCTACTTTCTGTTATGACAGATCAGACCCATAAATTTTTCTATGTGAATTCAAGACACTTACGTCTTTTTTTCTTGCTTTTTGGTGTAATTAAGTTAACAATTTTCTCCATCTTGATTCATGGTTGCAACATCGAAGTGGCTTTAGAAGGTATCTCTTTATTCATAATTTCATGTTTGTGAAAAGGATCATTGCTTCTTCCACTACTAGTTATGTCAAGCCTAAAACTTTTGGTTGAATGTTTGCCAAATCTTAGTCAAAATTAAAATGGAAACCCCAAATTTTACCTCAAATGAATCCAAGAAATCCTAAGTGAGGTGGAGCTAGAAGAAACCCATGTGACTCAAGCATCCTTAGTATTTTTTCTTTGGGACAATGAATTTGAGAAGCCAAAGCTTTATTTACCATCTCATATCTTGCTAAAAAACTTTTATTACTCTTAGTTAATGAAGAAGACTTATCTATTTCCAACACATTTTGAAGCAAGAGAAGGCTTAAGGAAATTACCAATGAGCTCACCTCAATAATGAAAAAATCTAAATATTTTTATTAAGGGAGCAATTGATAACATCATTATCATCCATCTTAGACCATTAGTTACCTCTTCAAGAGTTTGAGAATACTCCATTGAATGTATCTCTCAAGTAATCCTTATTGCCACATTATCTTTGGTTATCATCAATGAAGTCTTTGTTTACAAAAATTATTTAAGAAGGTTAGCGGCAATAATATTATGGTAAGAAGGGAGAAAGAGAAACATAAAGTAGCTCTCTTAGGTCCCTGTTGGATGGTTAATTGGCTTTATTTAAGAGGAAGCAAGGCTTCACCAAGGGTTTGTAGAGCTTACCTAGCCAAACAAAGTATCAAAGAATTGAAAATCAATGAAAGGCTCCCAACCATGCCTCCTATGGTCTTAATCAATGTAAAGATGTCCAATGTTGTGTCAAGTGAAAGAACCATGAAAATTCGAATTGAATATGATGTACTATAATAAACTATGATAAAGCACTCTTAAATAATGAAGAGCTATCATATGAAATGAACCAAGTTATGTGTCATCATCTACGAAGATTGTGAAGCAAGGTTTGATCTGAGTAACTTTGTAATTGGTTTATGCTTTATGTAGTTTCTATTGATTAAAGGAGGTTCAAACTCCATATTTAGTGTTGCATCACTTGGAGGAAAACCATTTAAGACCTATCAAGACTTTTCATCTCTCTCTAGGGCCATGGAGACCAGTTTAAGTAAATGTTAATATTATTTTGGTGATCTTTGGAGGGAATCAAGCATTCCCTTATAAATTAATTCTAAAATCTTTTAATGCAAACACTTTGTCAATTGTAATAATGAGAATATTTTATTTGGTTCCAATCTCTTTTGAGCCAAAGCAACTTTGTTATTTAGAATTTCTTAAAACCACCATTATGTTCTCATGACTTATTGCAAACATTGATGTGTGTTCAGTATTGTGGATATCGTAGTTTTGTTGATACTTTATTTTGGAATGCCTTCAATAAGATGGGCATTTGTTTAAGTCATGTTCTCCCCTATGTTGGTTCTCCAATCAGCTTCTTCGGAGAATAAACTAAGCTTAAAGTTAGCTTTCTTCTTTTGCATATAGGAATGAAATATAAGTAGTCATGAGGATGGAAAATTTTATGAACATGACAATATCATTATTTGTAATTTTTTATTTACCTACAATAAATAAATTTCACATTATGGCTTCAACACCTTCTGTGTATAAATTTTACTACCTAGTTTTATTCTGTCGAGATATTGTTTCATTTGACTATCCAATTTAGACAAAAGATGGTTTTATTCTCAAAAAGATTTTAGACATTTTAAGGCTAAATTATCACATAAATCTCCAAATCATTTTCTTTATAGTCAATGTGGGATTATTTATTTTTATACCCTTCAAACTAAAATCCTACAAAAAATTACTCTTTGATAAGTAATTTAAATCTTGGTCATCACCCGTCAAGTACTCCTCACACTCTTTGATCCCTTGTGTTCAAATAAAGTCTTACGCCATTAGGTTTCGTATGTTTAAGGAGTATTGCTTCAATTGAAGAGTTGCTACCTGAGTACAATTATGGAAGTTGTGGCATTTCGTCTATTTATTGGATGTCTTGGTTCTTCTTCATAGATTTTTTTTTCTTTTCTTGTTGATCTTTTAGTTCCTTCCAAAGTATAAGTATATTTGTTAACTTCAATGGAGAGTAAAGGGTTTGAATTAATAGCAAAGGGAGACCATTCTCTCTCTCCCAGCTCAGCTCATTGATATTTTTGCATGGTCTTGTTTTGATATGGTAGGTGTTACTTGGGTTATGTTTTACCAACATCTTAAGGTTAAGTTTGAATGCTTAAGAATATGATACAAGAAGACACACTTAGTTAAGAAAAACAAGCCCTAGCTAAAGAGAACTAGCTTATATTCTTATGGTTTGATTCATTGTTGTTGAGCAGTAGCTCAAGTGGTTGGAAAAGTTTTATCTTGTCAAGAAAAGTAATGACAAATGACACAATTGCGTTGACCCTTTGTTTTATCTTATTTCTCTTAACAAAAATTTTCCTTTTTGTCAAGAATTGATGATTCAATGAGCTTGATTGCAACTATTAATCATTTAAGCTTTTTTGAATGCCTTCTTTAGATGAAAATAGATCAAGATTTTTGAGTTAGATAATGAAAAACATCATCTATCATCAATTTTCATTATGTTGCTAAAAGGCCATGTCATTTGTTTTAAAAACTGAAAGGACATCATATCAATACATGGTTAATATAGTTTTTAGCCATCAATGAGGAATGAATCTTGATGCATATGTTGAGGAGTTTTTAGTCAAAAGCAATCATTCTTTGTCTATGTTGAGGATCTTAAAGAGAACTTTCAAGAATTATGAAAATTTGGATTGCATATCAATCTACTCGAGTGCAATTTTGGCAACTTATCAAGCACGTTTAAAGAAAATAAATGAAGCTAAACCTGATGGCATTTGGGACTTTTTGAAAATGCATTCACCAAAGTCATTTTGAGACCTATATAAGTTAGATGGTCATATTGCTATATTTTGTAGAATCATAACTTGCTGTGAAGTCGAGCATTAACCATTTTCATGCCATTGAGAGGCACAATCAGACTGTAGCTTATAAAAACTATGAGAATGCAATGGAATTAAGAAGCTCATATGTTATGTCTTTCATGTTCTTAAAATTTGGAATAATATTATCCAAACTCTCAAGTTGTTTGACATTATTAAATCCATTTATTTTGTGGATTATTGAAGCAATTCTTTTTGTTATAACATAGCCATGAGTTTTTTTAACAAGAATTGTGCTGGCCAACAATTCGAAAGAAAGTTGCACAATACGTTGAGATTATAAAAATTGATATTTTAATAGACATTTGCCTCAATGACTAATAGGATCAATGAAAGCTATTAATGTATTATGGCATTTCCTAGTTTATGAAACAATTTTTCTTTGGCAAACATTGGTATTTTTTTGTGATAGTTGACTGCTTCACAAAATTGATTCAATTAAAATCCTTGGTTAAAAGAGAAGAACTAAATGAACTTTAGAATGCTTGTGTAATGTACTGCAAGCTCTTGAAATAACATAGCAAATTAGATTTTAATTCATCTACATTTTCTATGAAGTTCTAAAGTTCTTTGAGGTGCTTCTTGGACACATGATTATCATAGTAGTAAAAATTTCTCTGTCTTCACTTTAGAGTATTCTTATCTACTCCAAAATAAGTGATATCTGAGTCTACCTATCTTATGATAATTTATAGAATATACTAAATAGATAAATTAGATTACATAATAAATGTTTAAAGTGTTCATTATTATCAAAATAAGATACTATTTTTATTGTCATGGAATTCAATACTACCTTGTCATGTTAATGGGTTTTCTAATGACTTAATTGTCCATAAATATATTCTTGGCATTTGGCATATAGAGTTGAGAGGAGGGAGGAGAGAGAGAGAGAGAAAGGAGAATATTTAATTGGCTATATTTGATTTTCTCTCTTATGGTCATTTTTTCTTTGTTTATCTCTTTATTATTTCTAAGTTCAAATCGTGAACTTCAAGAGCTTCCTTTTTGTAGTACCCCACTACACTGAGTAATTCTTCAACACAAATTCTCTTAGTTTCTTAAAATCAATAGTTAGCCCCAATAGTTGACATGAAGGATGCTAGTATAGATGGTCAAGAAAGAGATTTTTAAAATTGTTTGAGTATAAGTGCTTAAATTAAATGAAGCTTTATGAGAAGGTATTTTGTATTTCTAAAACCATATAAATTTTTTTTAATTTTAAAGAAGCCACTAGAGCTTTTGATAAAATGCATTATATATCATCCGATGCTCTAGCATGATTACAAAAATTCATATAATCAATCAATTTTTATTGCCAACTTATTTCGTGTTACAGATCAAAATAAAAACTGTTATTCTGTTGAATCCGTTTTTTTGCATGTTTCTTGATTTATGAACTTAATTATACTTTTTCTGTTCGTATTTGTTGTTTTTTAAGCATGTTGGGGTGGGTTGGCCTTTGCTTTGAAGGAACTGATGTATGATTGGTAGAAATAGCTTGTTGAGCTTGTCAAGTATATTTGTTTATTTTACACTGTTAAATGTTGAAGTGGTAAAAAAAGGATTAACGAAAGTAGCTAAGCAAAGGAGTAGTGATTTAGTAGTATTTTGTTTTTATCTAACAAATATTTTAATTTAGAGTAAATGAATCTAGAAGTTTAACCTATAGTTGAGATAAATTTTCAGTTATTTTGTTTTTTATGTGTTTTTATTTTCTTCATTAACTTTTTCTTCAAAAATCTTTTGATATATTATACCTATAGTAGACATAAACATGCATATTAAAATCATTAAATTGCCATGCTCACATCACTAGGTCAGCACGATTGAATCAGATGATGCAAACGGTTGTTGAGCTAGTTGAATGCCAGTTTGGTCTTCAACATTGATTCTCTATCTTGGAGAAAATGCATATAACAAGCTTTATTACTCATTCATTATTCTTAACTCCTTTTTTTACTATCTCTTCTTTTAAAAGGTTTGTATCATTGTTTATGGACGAACTAGTTCTGCTAAATCTTATACCATGATGGGCAAACCTAAAGCCCCTGAGCAGAAAGGATTAATACCACGTTCCTTGGAGCAAATCTTTGAGACTATCCAATCACTACAATGCAAGGGTTGGACTTACAAAAAATAGGTGTGAATGTCAATTTATATGAAAACTTAAATTGTGCTAAATCTTTCCTGCTTTCAAGCCATGCTTTTCATCTTTTACAGCCATCAATGTTAGAGATCTACAATGAAACAATTCGTGATTTGTTATCACCCAATCGTAGCACAAGTAGTTGCCTAACTCTTCTTAACAAGCAATATACCATCAAGCATGATTCAGCTGGTAATACACATATGCAAGACCTTACTGTTGTTGATGTGTGTAGCATAAAGGAAATTTCCTTTCTACTTGATCAAGCTGCGAGGAGCAGGTAATTGAAATGAGCACAGAAAATTGGAGCAAGCTTTCATCTTTTATTTTCTTGTTTTTGGTGGCCAAAAGAATACATCATGTGTATTCAATTTCAAAAATGTTCCATATTCTTGGGTACCAAGCTTTGTTTTGCTTGCATGCGTGCATTCATCTTCTGTTTTCTGGTTTTTAGTGGCTAACTGAATATAGCATGTGCATGCTTTCATTTCATGTTCCATATTCTGGGGTACCAAGCTGTGTTTTTCTTGCAATCTTTTAAACGTATGATTATGTGTCAGCATTTCTTCACTTCTAGATCATTCTTCTCTTTCCCAACCTGACTAGGCACAAGACTGCCGTTGCAATAGATTAGAACTAATGATCAGCTTTTACATTGTTCATCAGATTAGTTGGCAAGAAGATGAATGAATAATCATCAAGAAGCCATTTTGTTTTCACCTTAAGAATATCTGGGATGAATGTTGTGAGTGGTAGCTATTCCTTATTCCTTTGAGCCATTAAGATTGTTACCTAAGACATTTGTTGACCTTACTCTTTCATTGCAGGCCACAGAACAACATGTTCAAGGTGTTTTGGACCAAATAGATCTTGCCGGAAGCAATCGTCTTCCTAAAAGTGGCTCGACCGGAGATCGTCTAAAGGAAAACCAGGCAAGAATTACTTCTCATTTATGTCGAAAATTCTTGTTTTAGATGCATATGAAGAAATTCATTTTGTCCTTGAAACAGGTAATTAACAAAAGCTCGTCTTCACTGAGCGATGTTATATTTGCAATTGCCAAGAAGGAGGATCATGTTCCTTACAGAAACTAAAAATTGACATACCTTCTACAGGTACATGGCCGTTGGATTTCTGGGATGTTTAGTATATTGTAGTGTGTGCAATTTTGTAACAATAGTTTTAACAACGTTCTGAAAAAAGCTATTTGTTGACTAAAAAAATCATTTTTCAACTTTCACCATCTTCATTCTCATCATACTATATAATCACTTGGTGTTTAAAGCCTTGCCTTGGAGGTGGCTCAAAAACATTAATGTTTTTTAACATCTCTACGGAGCTTTCATCAACCAGTGAATCAATATGTTGGCTCCGATTTGCTGCTCATGTCAATGCCTGTGAGATTGGGGTTCCTCATCATCTAACCCAGATGCGACCAAAGGATTCCAGTTGAAACAATTGTTAAGTGATTAAAGTACATTTGTGCATGAGGGTTTCTAAAACAGCAACTAAAGCAATGCATTTTTTTATTTCTGCAAGCCATTAAAAAAATTTGGTTAAGTGATTAAAGTACATTTGTCCACGAGGGTTTCTAAAATAGCAATTGAGTGCATTTTTTGTTGCTCCAAGCCATTAAAAAAATTTGGTTGAGTGAGTATAGTACATTTGTCCACAAATGTCTCTGAAATAGCAACTGAAGCAATGCATTTTTTGTTAGCCTAAGCCAATAAAACAATTTGGTTGAGAGATTAAATTACATTTGTCCACGAGGGTTTCTAAAACAACAACTGAAGCAATACATTATTTTTTGGCCCAAGCCATTAAAACAATTTGGTTGAGTGATTAAAGTACATTTGTCCATGAGGGTTTCTAAAACAGCAACTGAAGCAATGCATTTTTGTTGCCCCAAGCCATTAAGAGAATTTGGTGTTGGCAGAATGTAATTTGCAGATGACGGATTTGATCATTGCTTCCTCTTCCATTGCCATAATATTCATGTCAGATGTAATAATTTGTTCAACATCTGATTGATCTACTGCTTTGTGATCTTCGTGTATGGTATTGGGTGATGAACTATCTTCCTTTTCATCACCCATTATTCTGAAAACTAAGTGTTCATCTTCTTTTACAAAGTAGTTGTTGAAGTTGTGCATAGTATGATAATTTATGCCTTTGATATTTTTTTGTACCCTTGGCAAAGAAAAATCATTGTCAATCTAAGTTGTGCCCTTATAAATTATATGTTATTAAAAAAATGACCTAGTGAGGTTATTTTAATTTTTAAAGTTCTTCTATTAATTAGATTGTAGAATTGTAATTATATAGAGTCCTTTATGCCCTAAAATTGCAAGAATTGGCATGTTTTTTCTTGTATTGCCAACATATTTTACTATATGTTGCTAGACTTTCTATATTATCCCTAGTATCAACAAAAAAATGAAGGTTTCAACTCAAATCAGGAATAGAATTCCGTGTTATAATCTTATTATGATCTATCTTAGCTTCGGTATATGCACGTCTATGAAGATGCATACATTGGCATATGCATGCTAGTATTTTTGAGAACTTACTTTATAGTGATACATTCTATAATATTTTTTGTTTTATTTACAATACATATATGGATCAAAATATTAGGTATTATTTTACCATAGTGCAAGAACTTAATTTTAATAGAAAAGGACAACATGAGTCCTATCATTCTCACAAAATATGCTCTTAGTGTGGCAGTTTTAATTCATAAAAAACCTTCCAATTTTCTTGATTGAGAAAGTGGCCAAGTTGGAAAACTGTTGTCATGAATTAACTTAGTTTGCTATAAACTTTGATGCCTTAAAAATATATATGTTCCTAAACATGATTTAACTCAACTCGAGTATAATGGATGGTAATAAAGCTTGTCTCTTTTATATCATAAATGCTTAAGTTCAAAACCCCAAAGAAGCAACTTGATCAAGAAATATGTGAATGAGCTGTAAAAAGGACAACATACAATCAACTAAACAAGTTGGCAAATGTTAAATATTTGAGACTTAAAACTAGCATGTGAGCATAAAATGTTTATGAACACTAATTGATACATTAAAAAAGCATATATACACTACATTCATGAATATTAATTGATATTTTAAACATGTATGCCTTTTCTGAACCACTAGATCATACTTAAAAGAATGTATTAAAAGGATACATCAGGTACATAAACAATCTCAATTATTAATGTTTAGAAAAAAGGTGTTCATGAAAAAAAAGAAATCAATAATAATAAAAATAACTTATGCATTTGGTTAAAAATATATATAATATAATGTATTGAAGATAAACAAAGACAACCATAAGCCAAACATGTAGAAATAATAACATAATAAAAAAGCCATGTACAAGATGTTAGAACTATACAATCTGCATGGCATTTGTGAGCTTCTAGAAAAGAATAGTTAATGATTATTACTCAAGATAACTAAAGATAAATACTAAGGTAAAACACAGAAAACCATAAAGCCTAGTAATCACAAAATGTATATTAAATAATTAAGCTTTTATAAATACATTGTGTCCAAGAATGGAGCAATTTAACAAAAGCTAAACAATCCAACTTCAAGGTTTCATTCAACACCATCTTGATTAATAAAAAAATTACATCACCTAGCTTTTATAATAAGACCGTCAAACATATCATTCAAAAATCAAATAAAGAACTTGGACCACTCTATTGAACTAGCCATAATACTGTGCTACTAACTGAGAGTGGCTACTATAGTTGAAACCAGGCACATTTTAATTTCAAGATCCGATGAAATGGCATGACACAAATTATCATAGAACTAAAAAATCAGGCCTTAAGTTATTCACTATTAAAAGTAAGGAGCATTTTCAAACCTCTTGGAACTTTTGATTATGAAAAGTGCAAGGCATTCCTTTCCGAAATGATTTTTTAATAGTAAAGTAGATTTAACAAAAAACCATGCAGTGTAAATATCAACATGGAACCAGGCCCACTCTACACAAATTAATCAACATGAAACTAAATTAGCCCTTCTTTCCTGATCTAGACAAACAAATTATGAAAGGCAAAAACAAAACTCTACATAGAAAGATATTCATAAACTCGGCTCACAAGAATTACAAGACAATGTGAAGCACTGGATAGATAACAAATTATTAGAACAAAAATACCAGTATCAACTTGAGTGTAGGTAGGAAAGAGTAATAACCACTTATAATCATCATGGACAGCAAGTTATTTAAACTCCTACAAGAACCATTGGCCTGAAAGAAGGAAGGCGAGAGAGAGCAAGAGAGAGGCAAAAACCTATGGCCTTCGAACACCTGGAGAACACAAGAGAAGCTGTGAGGGTCAAAGGAGACACACAAATCGTGGAGCTTCAAACGCATATAAATAGTGGCATTCAGTACATGGAGATCGAGATCGATAGTAGCACCGGCGGTGGCAGACAAAATCCTAACTATAGGGCCTTCCAAGCGAGAAAAGGACAAGGGAAAGGAAGACCTTCTGCCAGATGAAAAACTTGTACCTCCATAAACAAAGCTTCAAAGATTGTCGCAACAAAAAAAAAACATTTCTAAAATAAAAACAAAAACAAAAGAAAAAATAAATTATGTGGGTAAATAAAACCAATCGATACATTCCATAATAATCAATTAAAGTTTTATATAATTGTTTATAACAATTTAAACTTATTGAGTTGTATCTAAATATAAATCATCTATTATATCATAATAAAAAATATTTACATAATTTTTAGACTAAATGTGATTGTCAAAATAAAACATAAATCCTCTTAAAATAAAAATAACTATTTATCATTAATAGAATAAAAAATGATATAAAAAAATATTGAATATCAAGTTTTAAGTATTATTAAAAAAATTATATTTATATATATATATATCATGAATAAAATAAAAAAAATATTATCGAAATAAAGAAAAATATAAAAAAAAATCATCATTATTTATTACAAATTTTAACGATGAACATATTAAGACTTGTATAATTTTTATAGTTACTCATTAAAAACTATGGGTAATTAAGAAACTATGATTTAGTATAATTCAACAAAAATTTTAATATGAGATTGATGGAGGAGTCTTTCATCTTTCAAATGGTAATTAGATATTTTAATTGGGACAAAGTGATTTTTCTTAATTAATGATAAATCAAATATTAAAATACTATTTTTTATTTTTATATTTATTTATTTACAATGAAATAAATAGATTTATAATGAAATGTTTTTAATGTTTGTATTTTTTTATTGTTAAGCATGATTATAATATTTGATTAAATATTTTATTTTGTTTATAAATTCAGCCAATCATAAAACTATTTAAAGTGATCTATTGATTAATAGTTAATTATTGGAATAAGTTTTTTACTATATCATAAAACTAAGATCTTCTATAAAAAAAAATTTGTCAATGTTTCAAAATATAAATTTTAATTCAAAAGATGAAAAAAATTATAAAATTACTTTAATATATATATATATATATATATATTTTTACATATAATAATTATAGTATTTAACCATTATATTAATCTATTTTTAGTACCATATTTATGAAGACTATTTGGAGCACTAATTTCAAACATTTTTTTAATAAAATTTCTTTTCAAAAAATTATCAAATGTTTGTTTATCTATGTTTGAAAACATACTTTTAATTTAAAAAACAGAAAACAATGTCGAAAAATAAAAGATTATTTTGTCATCATGAAATAACATTAAAAAGTTTAATTCACTTTTTGTTAAGAGATAAAATATTTTTTGATCATTTTTCATTACAATTAATAGCAAATTTATAAAACCCATCAAATTTTTAATAATTCTTTTTAATAATATTATTTAATTTATTTTAATTAATTAATTAAATTTTTTACTTAAAATTATTATAAAAAGTATAATCAAAATACATAATATTTTCAGTTGCCTCTGCGGTCGGAGAACTAACGCCACGGACTAAGCATCGAATACCCGGACACTCCTCACTTTTGTTTTTTCGGCGACCTTCTCCTCAATCTCGCCTCGAATACCTTCATTTTTCTCTACTCCCTTAACCCTTTTTCATCCCTACGCCTTCTAGATCATAACTTATCTGCCGCTTTATCTGCGCCTTCCTTTAGGATTCGTGTCGATGTTACTCAGTTTTACAGCTCTCTGTCGGTGCTTCTTTGCATCTGAACGGCAACCGTCAAGGTTACATTCTTCTCCAACGGAGTATTTTTCCATCAGTGACACTATGCAAGCTCCAGGAGGGGTAAAGTCCCAAGGATGGAGGCAATCCTTGTTTGGCTTCAAAACAAAATGGGATACCCAAGTCAGCTTCCTTTTGTTGATAAGAGCAGCAAGATTTGTCGGGGAAACATGGTCCACTTGTGGAGCTTTCTCCTTGAAAGAGTGCGGTCGAAGAGGACCACGGCTACGATTCACCGAATATTTTGGTTCATGGAATGACAATACCTGCTGAAGGGGTGAAATCGAGGAGGTGGGAGAAAGAAAATGGAAGCTTGGATTTTGAGGATGGATCATCTCTAGAGGGGAAGGAAGTGGCGATGAGGGAGAGGGACCTTGCGGTGGAGGAGGTGGTGAGGTTGAGGAATGTCATTAGGTGGCAAAGAAAGGAGTTGAGGTCCACGATGGCGGAGGTTGAAAGAGCGAAGTTGGAGCGGAAGCGAATGGTCGACGAGAGGGCCAATGCTAGGTGAGATGTCTACTTTTTTTATTTGGTTTTCAGATTAGGGGATTCTTGTCGCAGGTAGATTATACAGAACAAAATGTTCGAATTTGGAATTGGAGAAGAGGTTTTTTTGGCTTTGTGAGGTCATGAATACATTATTGTTCATGTTATTGTTCACTAAATGCATATTTTCTGAAGTTGTGTGACATTGCTAATGTGTTTTCCATTGGAATGATGGCATAATTGCTAATTACCTTTAGGTTAGTACTTGTTTAATGAATAACTATTTCCTTTCTTTTCGTTAACATATAAGGTACAAATAGGTGATGTTAGAAGCTTATGATCAGAAATATGATGAGGCAACTAAGATATTTGTCGAGTACCAAAAATAGCTTCATCAATATGTAAGCCAAGCAAGAGACATCAGGAGGTTGATTACAGATAGTGCTGCTAATTCTATTGGTGAGATCCATTAGCACAGTGAGAAAGAAGCAGTCTACACAATGGTTAAGGGTAACAAACCATCAGATGATGTAATGGCAGTGATAACTGAGTCTCTTAGAAATCCTTCATAGTTACTTTAGTCAATCACTGCATACACATTGCGCTACAACAAATTGATCTGTCGGGAGACTGAAAATATTGACATTCGAGCTGATGCAGAGCTTTTGAGGGAATTCTTTTTATCTTCAAATCATTGTTTTAATTTTTCTTTCTGCATAGGATGAATTTATAAAAGATTTTCTTTATCTTTGATAAATCTTTGTTTGTTTCTCATGTTTTGGAAGTCATGTGAGGCAGTTAGCATATAATTATAGCTTCAAAAATACATTGGAGCATAATGGTTGTTGATAGGAAAATATTAAAAAGTTCAACGTCAATGTCGCACTACCAAATGTTTCCTTATGGAAATCTTGTATGTACTGTTATTGCTATTGTTTGATACTTTTTAAGAGCTACTTTTTCTTTGTTGTCACATTGATATTATACTTTAATTTGATTTTTTATTGTATAAATTATGCAAAGGCCATATTGACGTCATTTCAATCATCTAAGGGTGCTGTCATTAAAATGCACTAGTGAAACATTAGCAAACTTCTTTCATTTTTTTTGTTTAATCTTTTTCTATTTCCATCTATAAACTCATTTAATCTATAGTTATTATCAAATGTTTTTCTTAAATTTGTAGTCAATGTTAACTCCTTGTGTAGCTTGTTAGCATTTGGTTATTTGGGTTTGATGATGTCAACTTAATTAAGAATTTGTTCATGAAGCATTGATAAGATAGGGATACAAAATTAATAGCGCTTGAACTAAGGTGAAAAAGAGAGGTTAGAAAAGGCTTCAGAAAGGATGGTAGATAGGTTGAATATAATAATCTTTTTTTATTATTAAAGAAAGTTTAGGATGGAAAGAAGAGCTTCTTGATGAAGCATTTGATAGGTTTACTTAGATTGTCATAGTTATCATTCTATCTCTTCCACAATAACGGACAATCAAGCATGTTTATAATTGTTATTGAGAAGAATTATGGTTGAGTTTGGATGCCAAAGGATGATGGCTTCAAGAGCAAAAAAAAAGAAGGAATCCTTAGATTAAGGCATTTCCATTTTTTCTAAATTTTTTTAATTTTGTCTTTCTTGGAGACTTAGTTATATCAAGAATTATTTTTTTGAATTAAGTTCTAAATTGAGGAGATTGAGGGACAAGGATGATAATTAGAAAGGGAAAATGGGATGGGTGTTGTTATTAAGAATAATGTGAATTTTGTTAAGTTAAAGGAACATGATCACAGTCTATCATTAATGATAAGAAGGTTATAAAGACAATAAGGTTGTAGAGGAGGGGACTACCCTTTAGTCGTTTCTATTCAAATCTAAGACAAAAAGATATTGGTGAAAGTTAACTCTAATGATGGATGCTAATGCAATCAATCCTAGTGACTATGCTTGATTTGGAGATGATGTTGAATTTGCATCCATGTATGATAATTGGATTCATTGTCGTACAAAGGTCAAGTTGAAGCAATTTTAGTTGACATGGTGGTCTCTAAGGTGTGCCACTTCTTGTCAAATGATTTTGATAATGGGTACATGTGGCACCATGATGCAATTTACTTTTAATGACAACAAAGCATGATGCTTCACAAAGAAGAGAAGATTTACTCATTTGACGAGGATTGAGAAGTCTTGGCTACAAGACGTTTGAAAATAATTTTGTCAAGTATGCTAGTTGGTATTATAGATTCAAGGAAATATTTAATTTGACATTGAGAAGGGCATTGGAGCATGAACGACAATAGCAAGTAGAAGGAGATTGTGCAACACATTGGATGACAATGGATAACATCAGAGGCAACAAATGTATTGTGAGAACTTAGTATTCCTTTGCTCTAAACATCATATTGGAGTGAATCCCTCCTTCAAAAGAGGGGTACATCTTCTGATAGAATCTTAAAGTTATCTCGAAAAGGGTCTTAAAAGGAAGAAATCATGAAAGGATGTTGTAGGCCTAGTGAAGGCTCAAGGATCATAAAAAGAACATCAAGAGGTTATGTTGTAGGCCTAGTGAAGGCTCAAGGATAAAAAAAAAGAACCTTGAGAGGTTATTCTTGAGAAATATTTTAGATTCAAGGTGAATGAAGATTTCAAGAGGAAGCTTGAAGAAGATGTTTCTGGTTATGGGAGGGTATACTTAAGGTCGTTTTGACACTCAATGTTTAAAGTAAATTATTATCTTGAGGGTATGTTTGAGTTTTTAACTTATGTTCTTAAGGCTTAGTCCTAGAGGAGAAGAAATGCCATGCAAGACGTTGCTACAAAGGATGGTGTTCGAGGTGACTAAGACAAAGCTCAAGGAGTGTCCTTAAGAGTAGTCAAGGCAAGGCTTTCTGGACACATTTTAGATGAATTTTGGTCAAGTTATGATCTAGAAAATTTAAGAGAATTTTTCTTGCTTCCCATTGCTTTTTGGATTATCAAATTTCAATATTATAAAGGTTATGCTCCATCTATTGTAATTGTGCAAGAGTTTTGTAGATGTGCATGAATTTGTAACTTGACTGCATCAAACAAAGGTTTGGTTGATTTTTTCTTTAAAATGTTCATATTTAAACATATTTAGTTCCTAATATTTTATGATTGGAATTATAATGTGCATCTCTTATTTCATAATGTTCCAATGACTCGGTTAATAAAATGGGAACGTTAGGTAAAGTTTTAGTATTGATATGATTTGCTCGATACATGAACACAACATGTGGCTATGGGCCGAGAGTATTGTGGGCATCTACTCCGTATGAGAGGTGGTTTGGCCTTAAAATTATTGTCAAGAGCTGGAGAATCTGTTTTATAATTTGATTGCTTTAAGTTTTTCTTTAATTAAAAGGTTAGAGTTTTTATATATATCTTGTTTACATCATGTTTCCTTATTCTTCCACTTGTTTCTTGTTGTGCCACTTGAAAGAGATTTTTTTGGGAAAAGTCATTCCATGTCTTATGTTGGTTCTGATAACGTCATAAAATGTTTATTCATTTTGAAGTATAACATCATAAATGTTATTTTTATAAAGTTTATTACAAATTACTCAAAGACAATTGATCACTAATAATCTCTGTTTAAATGTCATGAAATTTTTAGAGTAGCTAAATTAGCTAGTCCAATTGTTCTTTAGCTGTAGGATTCATGGTGGTTCATGAAGGCTTTAAACAATTGATTGCATTCATTTGATTATATTTAGAACTTTACAATTGAACATACAAATTGATGTGGTGTTGTTCTTTTGATGCATCTCTTTAACGGGGCTTTTTGTGATCATTCACTTACTTGTATTATACTAATAGGAAGCATCAACCTTATGGGACCTTCAACCAACAGCCGCACAAGAACATGTGACGAGGATGATCATTCCAGCTTGCAATTCTGTGGCAAATGTTTCATCTATTTCTAAGGATCTCATTAAGAAAGTGCTATCCACTTTCAATCAGATCCTTGATAACAGATTATATATGATGCCATTAACACCTCAAGTTTGTCATTAATCTATATCTTTATATGTCAATTTTACTTTAATGTTAATCATTTATGCACTATGAGTGGCCAAAATATTTTCATGTTCATCATGGTAAATAATAAAGTCATTCTATTTTGTCATTAAAAGAGACATCCCAATAGATCATTATAATTTTTTATTTATTCACCTTTTTAATTATCATCAAGCCCATGGGATACTTGGATTCATGTCATTTCGTAAAATGGGTTTCCTATTAAATAATTTTTATAATTTTTTTAATTAATTCTTGTTCTTATTGCTTCTTGGGTGCTTGCTTTGTGAACCGGCTCTTCTTGAGTCTATGCGCTTTGCTGTAGCTACTAGTCCTAAAGCACATATAGCTATTGAAAAAAGTGCTTTTTTAATTACAGCAAGGGCTGGAGCTGGAGTTGGAGATTCATCAGCAATACCTTCTATATGTCGTATCTCTTCATCTCTTCAATATCATTTTAATACCTTCTGAATGTTCTGATTTAGGTAATAAATTTTTTTTGCTAGATTTGATCCTAAATTTTCTCCCTATGTTTAATTTCATCTTTATCTTTTAAAATTTTAATTTCCAAATCCATTATTCAAAAGAAAAAGGGAGGCCTCTTCTTGTAATCTTAAGCTCAAACAAACTAATGATATTAACTGGTGTTTAATATCCTAAAGTTTTGGAAGAAATAGATGATGCCTTGACATCTATTTTGGGGATAATGGACTTCTGAATAAAACCTCCATATTCCATTAAGAATATGAAAGGTATAATTTTTCTTTGATTTAGTGTTAGGTTTTATTTTTAAAAAAGATTAAGTTGAAAGTATACATACTTGTCGAAAATTCTCTAGGAACATTGCATGCTTTTTAACTTTTTGAGTTCAGAAACCCGATTAGGGATCAGGGATGGATATAGTCAAAGATTTTGGCTCAACTACCTGGAAGTTTTTCTTGCATTTTGTTTATTTTTTAGTAATCTTATTTTGTTGATAATATTTATAAAACATAATTTTATTTTAAAGCTAAAATTTATTCTTCTAATTTTTTGAATCAAAAAATTCATTAAATGCATAATTTACCTCTCCCTTATTGCTTGTTTAACTTCATATTTTTTAACAATGATTACTTATTTCTCTATGGTTTGAATGCCCATTTCTTTGGATTATGATTTCGAAGTGAGGTTAGGACCTTTAGATTAATAATTTTTGAATTTGAATGAAATAAAAATCTCTCTAGTATATCAATTAGAAACAAAACATATATATGATCAAGAAATTGTTACAAGTTAGAAAAGTGATATTGATCTACAAAACATTTGTCAAATTGTAATCAATCTATGAATGAATCAAATCCTCCCTCCTTTATCAAGTGTGTGATATGATTAGTTGGGGAAATCCTATGAATCTCATTCCAAAAATACTTCTTTGAAGAAACATTGCATGGCTTCGTGTTAACTAAACCTCTCCAAGGTTATATAAGCAGCTCTAGTTCAAGAGGTATCACACAAAAGACATATGAACTCTAATATTTATAGTTAAACATGAACTTAATATATCAAAATAAATTATAAAATATAAAAAAATGAATTCAATAATTAAAGAAAATTTATTGGTTAATGGTATATTTTTAGCCTCTTGCTACAACAGTTGGTCATCACGTGGCCGGGGTTGCATAATCTTCTCCGCTCCCTAAGCCTAGCTCATGGTGCATTCCCTACCACTGCTGTTCAAGTACCAGACCACTACTCAAGATCTGGTGCTGAGGGAGTGTATTCTGCTTTGATCCTCCATGCTGTAATGGCTAGAGGATGAGGCAACTCCCCGTACTTCATCTTTTGCATCAAGAAAGCCTTGTCTTCGAAGTGGAAATTATCTTGGCGACGCTGCGACATAGGTAGAGGAAGGTGTCGGTCATCAACATCGTGATCCTAATCGTCCTCGTTGTGGTTTACACCTTTGCGTGTGGCTTCAGGAACATCAAGTGGATGGACAATGGTGAAGCCTATGAGTAGGCCATGATGACTAAGAGTAGGCTGAGTAGGTTCTAGTTTTAGGTCAAGCTTGAAGAATCCTTTACTTTTGTGTAGGTGATATGTTGATGTTTTCGATGCTTTCGTGACATTTTCGTCGTATTGTCATGAAGGTTTTTGAGAATTATTTTAAATGGAAACAAGGACATCAACATGTGTTCCATTGGTCAGCTGACAAATATTTAAATTTTTTTTTTATATATTTCAAGTTAAATTTTATATTACTATTATTGAAATTCAAGTTAAATAATAAAAGATATTATTTTAAAATGATATTAAAGAATACTATTTCAAAAGAATAATAATTATTATAAAATTCATTTCATTTTCTAATTTTTTAAAATAAATTGAAATTTTCATGTTATATGCAACATTTAATAAACTTATATTTTAAAAAGAATATTTTTGAAAACATGAATGACAGACACGCACAATTAAGTATTTAATATGGAAAATTAAAAAACTTTGAGAAGCCGTTTTGACACAAATTTTAAAATAAAATGAAAATTAATTTAATGCTTTAAAATTCTTCCCCAACAAGAATTTTTGCACACCTAACTGTCGTGATGTTGTGTACCAACCAAAAAAATTTGTTATTTTTTGGGAATTAATTGGATTTTTGAGATTTTTTTTAAAAATTTTTAAGTATTATTTTATACTTTTTCAAATAACCATATATCAAAAAAAGGAGGTATGACATCTCAAAAATAGATATGAAGTGAAAAATAAAACATATGAGTTATTTGGAATCCAATGAAACAAAATTATTAAAATTTAAATATGTTTGAAGTATTAAAAAAATGGGTTTTGGATTAATAAGGAAAAATTTTTAAGTTTAGAAAAATCCCAAAAATTCAAAAAATACTAAATGAACTAAAAAGATTATGAAATTTTGCTAAACACTAGAGCTTAAAAGAATAAGATTAATAAAATTAACTCCAATAAGAAGTTCAACGATCGTAGAATTAAAAGTATAAAACAAATTGACAAAAATAATACCATAAGTCTATTGGGGATTTTTAGTTTAAAAAATTATTAAGAATATTAAATGTAATTTGGTTAACAAGTAGAGCTCATTAATATGAATCACACAAAATTAATTCGTTAACTTTTGGAGACTTAATTGATTATAAAGTATATGAAATATAATAAATTTTTTAGTTTTGATTTAAATAAGAATTTAATTAATTCCTAAACTCCTAAAAATTCTTAATTACCCTAAAACCTAATCCAAGAACCACTAGAAGAAACACAATTGTTAACGACCCAAATCAATGACAAACTTTGAAATTCCAAGTAAAAGGGTGGCATAGTTTTCTTTGGAGAGACATGACTATTTAGAGGGAGTTGGAGAGTTGATAAGTGATAGGGATAGAAATTTCTTTGTCCTGGAGTTTAGAGAAAGGAGGGTAAGAGGAGGTGTTGTTGAAGCATTTGGGATTTGCCAAATAAAGGAATCACAAGAAAGATCTAAAATTTAGGAGAAATATTATAACAACTACTATAACTTGGAAAGTAGAAGATTGATACAACTTTTAAGATCAAATCTTTGGTGTGACCACTACAAATAGAAATAGAGGTAAGCAATATTGAGTATCATAAGTGCATTTGTATGATGTATTGGTGGTCCACATTAGCTTTACCAACTTGTCAAATCATTGTTTTTTAAATCCAATCATATCTATTTGTTTTGATTTCTAATTAAAACGAAATAATAGATATATGTTTTTATTTTAAATTTGTGTTCATACAACAACATTTGCAATATAAATAAAATATAAGCACTAAAATATGACCCATATCCTTGATTTCACAATAGTGTTATACGTTAATAAAACTTTCCTAATACAAGAATTCTAAGACAAATTAAATGCAAAAAATCCATGACCTGTTACTTATCCCCTAAAGTCTCATGACGTGCTTAAGGTTTTACCTAAAATTATTAACACCAAAGAAAAACTAAGCACATGACATTAGCTTAATAAAAAAACTATATAGCATTCATCTTTGGCTTATGCCACATGTTATGTCATGTAATATATTATAGTATTTACAAAATGTTAAAATTAATAACATAAACAAACATAGTAAAGAAATGCTTTCACTATATGTAATGAAATACTATCCCTTTGTTAATTTTAATATTTCAAAGGATCAATTTATCTTTTTTCTTAATCATCAATGATCTCTTGACCTTAAGTTTAAAATTCCATGGAGCCTTAGCAACACCTTATGATCAAACAACAAACTAAAAGTGCACTCTAGTGAGCCTCATTATTTTAGAGTAGCACTCATAAATCAATTTCTCATGAAAATTTACACTTGTATTTTAAGGAATCTCATATTAAATTTAGGATGCACACTTGAGAGGCCCTGTTTGACCTAAGTAACACCCTTGAGTCATTTTCATATATGATTTGTTTTCTTTGTGAGGAATCTCATAATAATTCTTTTATAATTTCATAGTTATTTTAATGATGATGTCTCAATTTTTCATAAATATAACTCACATAATACCAAAACATATGAAACATCCCATAATAGTCTTAAGCATGTCAATACTAACATGTGAAATAAAACATGATAATCTCAACTATGACTGACAAACATGGTTTACATCCAAGAAAATAGTCACCCATGAAACAATTTGCTTAAACATGAAAATATTTTATGAACATGTCACTAATAGTAATATATCATACATGTAGTGCATGTGCAACTATGTGAACCAATAATCTTTTTCTTTTTTAAATCCAAAATAAAAGTAATAAAACAACATCCACCAATACATCATCATAATGCACCTATGATATGCAACATTGGTGACTAATTTTCTCACGTAATAGTCACACCAAACAATTTGATTTGTATTCATGAATCCTTCGCTAGATTTAATTCATTATCTTCCTTGATTGACTAGTTGCTATTGGATTTTTTTCAAAATCCTCCCCATTATCCAAGTAATTGATTTATATCTTTTTCTTCCTTTCTCTTGTATGATAACATCACAAATATTTATTTTTTGCTTTCACTTTGATTTTGGCTTGGCTCCTCAATTTTTTTCTCAAGCATTTTCACAAAATTCCCTTTTTACTCCACTCCCCAAAAAAATTTCTCACAATGTCTCTCTTTTTTACCAAAACTTTGTTATAATACTTCTCGCACTTCACTCTCTCTCTCTCTTCTATTTTTTCCTTTTGCTCAAAACTCTTCGTTGCTCCCATATGCTCCTAATGCATACATGTTATTATGTTTCCTTTTCTCTCTCTTATTCTATTAGCTTTAATGTCTCTCTGTTTTTGTTTTCACTTGATGCTTCCCCCTTTCTCTCTCATAGTCTCTTCTCTTCTAATGGGGACCCTCTTAATAGTTCCCTTCTCTTTACACCTCTTTCTCACTTGATGGTCTTTCTCTTCCCTCTTGGCTTCTCCATATGTAGTAGGGCCTTCCTTTCTGTAATAATCTTCATTATAGTTTCAAAGATATTGTTTATGATAGATTTATAATATTTGAATTTTTGTGTTTGATTAAAATAAATTTGTAGAGAGTAAAATCATAAATAATAAAAGTAAATCATGCTATGCTAGATTTATAATTTTAAGAATTTTAGCATAATTATAATTAGCTTGATAAAAGATAGAATTATAGATAATAAAATATTGGAATGATAAAAATTAATTTCTATGGTTATAGTTTTCTACTAGTTTCTTTTGACAATTGGCACAATGGTAGAAATACATTTCAATGATTATTATTTGGTTGAGATAGATGTGACATAATTAATTAATTAAATAAAAGAATAATTTTTTAAATTTTATGTGCATTTAATCAAATCACCTACATGTTTTTCCATAATCAGTATGAAATTAATAATGATGGCCTTCAGCACACTAATAAAATTTGATGGAAGATAATTTGGGTTGGAGTCTATATGAGTGAAGGTGACTGAGAACTTGAGTGTGTGAAGGTTATGAAAGAGCTGAGTAGCATCATCAAGAACAATTAGAAGGAGGTGACCGATAGAGTTTAGAAATTTGAGACGGGCATCGTTACTGTGCTACAATTTTCATTTAGGAAAGGAGAAAGAGTAAAGAGACACTTGGGTATAGAGAGAAAATTATAAGAAAGAATGAGAAGTAGTGAAACTTTTGAAAAAAGCCTTGTTTTAGGTCGAGGAAGAGATAGAAAATAAGTGGAGAAGAAGAAAGACTACAAACAGAAAATAAGAAAGGAAAATAAGTAAACTAAGAAGAGTTTAAGTATTTAAATTGACTTTTTATTAAATTTACTTTGATTTATGCAAATAAAAATAATAATATTGGTTGTGTAAGAACTATGTTTAAATTGATTATGATGTAGTATGAAATAAATTGATGGTGATTTGAAGTGAACTCAAGAGCTAAAAGATAAAAGATATTGGTTATTAATGTGTATTGTATGTATGTTGATCTACATTATATGATATGATTAGTTTAAAATCATAAATAATAAGGGAGAAAAATGCTATAATGAAAGATGGCATGAGACAATCATATTAAACAAAATTTGGAGTTGTACTGGTATGAGAAGAATTTAAGTTATAGGTTGGGATTTTGAGTTCATCACATAAGGATGATATGGGTGTTGTACTTGTGCAATGTGTTGAGTTGTCAGGTTCACTATACGAAGGCAATATGGGGATTAACTTTGTATGATGTAATTAAGGTAAAATATATGACTGTATTGATATAATTATAATGATTGTATTAGGTGATCCTCTAGGTTAAAGCTCAAATAGTGGAATCATATAAGTATGACGCTTGGAATCATATTGGATGAAAGAAATAGTGATTTAATTAAAGCATGAGACAAGTTTGTTAGATGGACCGTGTAAAGAATTTTAAATGAAATCTCATAAAATATGACTGTGTTGATCATACTGGATGATTAGTCAGAGCTATTGACAAAATAGTTCATTCTTGAGAGAGAAGAGATTACAATCAAACTTGTATTTTGTGCATCATTATAAGTTATGATGTATTTTGGTTGATTAACAGTAGAAACATATGGTATGCTTAAGGGAACATATTGTCTGAAAAGAGGAACAATGAGTTGTTCATACTTTAGAGTGGAAGCATCATAGTAATATGATTGATTAACAAGCTAGTAGGCAAAGAAAGAGAGAGAGAGACAGAGTAAAAAGCATATAGTATAATGTTATGGGAAATATTGCGTGCTTAATGGGAAATATGAATTATGTTAAAATAGGGTATCATTGTATAATATGATCCCAATGATCAAAGTGCATGTTAAAAAATGACATGAATAATAGAGTGCTAATTTTGGGAATTAGATCATAATATTTAGAGATTATAAAAGTTCAATATAATTCAAAATGCTTATTTTTTATGGATCTTATGATATAATAAAGAAACCATATAAGTACATTCCTAGACAACAACTTAAGTGTTTATAAGAAATTAATATGATTTTAGTTATTTGCTAAACATACTACATATATGATATATGTTAACCAATACATATACATGACATTATAGAAAATCAAGAAAAGAATAAGATTAGAAAAGGAAGTCAACTCAACGATCTAAGTAGTTAAACTTGATAACTAAGATACAAATACACTCATAAATTAATTTATAATTTATCTATAAAATGTTATAATTTTTATATCTTTTAATAAGGATTATAAGTAATGAAATTTTTTTACTTCATTATTTATACATTATTTATGATAGGTAAATCTAAAAACTGTGATATAAATACACTTGTAAACCATTTTTATTTAAAAAATGAGATATTTTAATGTTATCGTTTTGAAAAGCATCAATGACATAGGAGCGTCTAATATTAGCTCACAAACATACATCCATTAGCATCACACAAGTTTCAAAATTTTATCAGTGTAAAATTTCGCTAAACTTTGGTTAAAAATACTTAAAATTAAACTTTTTTGTTGATTTTGTCACCTTTTGAGATCTGCCACAATCACCCCAACTATCGCTACATAAGCCAACCCGACACCTATGTGACCAAAATTGACTCAAGAACACTAGTTGTTCTACTTGACTTCCGTCAACATACACCAACCCACCAGTCCTTGCTAACCAGTTTAATCCTTTGTGATCTACACACCTACCCAAAAATTACAATAGCGGCTGTCTGTGCTTCTTACCCCATCATTTCGTTGCTCGTCGTTGTTGTCTCCTAAAATGCATGGATAGTTGGAAAACTATTTAATTTATTTAAATTTCTAGTTTTTTAATCTTTTATTTTTTATTTTTTCAAAAATACATCATCAAACATATTATAATATGATTTAAACAAATCTAGTATTTATGTAATTAGTTTCTTAAGTTATCAGATTTTTATAAAACGTTGCTATATGACATATTATTCATATGTTATTGTTTTATAACATTGTATAACGAGGACATTGACATGCAATATAATAAAAAAATTCTATAAATTAATGGATAAAAAATGATTTAGATGTAAATATTTGACATGCTTTATTATCAATTAAGAAAATGAAGTAGAATGAGTGAAATACCTCCTAAATATATTATCCTCAAATATTCATGTACTATATTATGACCTCATATGTAATAAATATATATGATATTAGACAATGATAATTCATTTATATCTATACAAATTCTACTTCACATGACAATAAATAAGAATAACTTGTGGTGAGGATAATTTATCAATATCTATAAAATTATATTATATATAATATAGGGCAAGAATAGCCCATTTAAATCTACATGAGACCACTATAGACGACATAAGTGACTTTACTCCATCTATATCTACATAAATTTATTTTATATGATATGAAGTAAGGATATCATATCTATATCAACATGATTCTACTATAAATGATATGGGTGGATGAAAGCTTATTATGGTGAGGATATTTAATTATGACATCTATATTTTTTTGCATTGACTTTACAGAATAACGATCTAAAATGATTGGAATTTGGGATATGTCTAAATGTATTAGAAATGAAAGGAATGAAGAAATAATGGACTTATCTTTATGTGTTACAAAATGTAACAAATAAGAAATATGAAAATAAAAAAAATATACACATACATGTTTCATATTTTTTGTTAAATTTGTTACCTTTTCTGTATAATAACATTTTATTATGGGTATAATTTTTCATTATTATGAAAAAATTATATCTTTTTATTATATATATATATATATATATATATATATATATATATATATATATATATATATATATATATATATATATATATATATATATATATATTAAGAGCATTTTCAAGAAGCTCATTGGGGAACAAAGGAGAATGGGTAGCTAATGTTTTGGAAAGGAAAGTTGGTAAGTAACTTTAAGAGTTAAGTAGTTGTCATTCTAGTTTAACTAGAGAGGCATTTGAACTTGATTGACAAATTAGAGTTCTACTATAATTTCTCACTCGAGATTTAGTTTTCTTCCCAATTTTTATATTAAAATTCTTATTTAATAATTACTCAAAATGATACTTAATACAATAATATAGGTGGGATTTGACAGTGTTAAGGGTTTGATGCTAATCACAAAGCTGTAGACATCATCGACAATAAGGTAAGATCCTTCAATAATAATGAGGTTGACATTTAGGCATCTATTCTAATAAGCAAGATTTTTAGATATTATAATTGATATTATTAATTTTTAAATTATGTATAGTGTATACTACTCATCAAGCAAGCTTTATGCCAATATAGTATGGAAGAAGGTAGTAGGGAATGCCGAACAGAACAGAAAAATGCGAAATTAGCCTACTAAGAAGGCTGAATGGAACATATCAGTATGAAATCAAGCCAAGCGTCATATGAACTGAAAAGCTTATAGAGAGCAATGGCAACGCAATTTGGGCGATATAGGACTAAACTCTCATCGAATTGTCAAAGCAAGCGGAAGGACAACGCGATCGGCCGACTGAGGTTAATAAAGGTAGAAGGGCAGGCACGATCCTACAGCTTAGGTTAATCAAGGTAAAATGCTACAAGTAAACACAGTAAAATGCGTAACCACTGCAGTAAGTTTCTAATTCAAGTTATTTTTGGACACACCATTTTAAAAAAGGTAGGAAAACATAAGCACGATCCAATGGTCTAGATCACGCAGCATAGTGCCAATAGTAAGGATTGATCTCGAATGTTAAAATCGGGACTCAATCAGAGATGTTTATTTCAAGATCCAAATCAAACGGTGAATGCTGTGTCCGTTACCTGTGTATATGTTTGACATAAAATTATTTTTAGATATTTTCTTAAACTTTTTAAAAATAATTTTTAAATTATTTTCTTAAATGTTTTTATAAAAGAACTAGAACATTATTCTTAATAATTTATTTTCCTCTTACTGAACCACATCTCGTATACACTAAAAACAATACATAATAATACCATAAATAAACTTTGATAAAATAAAGTGAATCTTGTTGAATACTTTTCAAAAAAAAATTTAAATGAATATTGTTTCTTCTTGTCAACTCAATCAATAAATTTAAATTTATATATACTTTTTAAAACTAAAGTAACATATACAACAAAGAACTACATATTAGTGTAGTGAATATCAATTCTTCATGAATAAATTTCTAAAAAAATGGTTTCCTTAACATAGCTTATATTGAACCCTTATTTTCAAGTTTGAACCATTTACCATAGACTCGTTAAGTCTTTTGTACAAATGTTGTTAATCTTTAGTGTGCACATTTTCATGCTTCCTTTTATGTTTATATAAAGATTTTAAATCTTTATAATGTTTTAAAAAATTTTCAACTCTCTTTGTGTGTGTGTATATATATATATATATATATATATATATATATATATATATATATATATATATATATGTGTGTGTTTTTAGTTACATATGTAAACTCTTACTGATGTAAAAATTTAAATTGAAAGATAATCATTATCAAAATTCAAAGAATAATAAGATAATCTTAAACAAGACATGAAAAAAAATTTATGATGGAAATCTTTTAGAAAGCAAAAATGTATGCTTAAGATAGGTCAAAGAAAAACTTCAACTACAACATAGTTTTGCAACATCTATTGAATGTATCCAAAACGAAAATCCTTTGTTTGTATGCTTATTTTTGTATTCTTATATCTTTCACAAAAATAAAATTGCTAATATTTTAGTAATAAACAATATAACCTTCCTTTTAATGCACACATGTTGCTAATATTTATTGTTCACACAACATCCTTCCATCTATGTTTATATATGGCTTTTAAATCTTAGTAATACTTTAAAAAAATTTCAATTCTTCTTTTGTGTGTTTGTGTGTATGTATATATATACAATATTATGATGTGTATGAGTATATATGTACACACACATATTTGTTTATAATTAAATGTGTAAAATCTTATTAATATGAAAAGTAAAATTGAGAGGTGATCATTATCAAAATGCAAAGAATAATAAGATAATCTTAAACAAGACATAAGTAAATAAAATTATAAAATTTATGATGAAAATCTTTTAGAAAGTGAAAACTAATGCTTAAGATAAAATGAAGAAAAATTCCACTACAACATAATTTTATAACATGTATTAAATGTGTGAAATAGAAGAAAAATTTTTTATGTTTCTTTTTATATTCTTGTATCTTTCACCAATATCTATATCATTTCATTAAATTTGTATCATTTATGTAGCAAAGACATTTCTTTTAGAGGTTGTTATATCTAAAAAAGCGTGCCCTTTTGCTCTCGTGTCCGCTTTTTAAAATTCCTTCTCGAAATGCTCAATTTGTACTTCCATGCAAACCCTCAAAAAGAGCCCTATTAAAATATGAATGAAACATGTTGCACATCCCAATAGTTCGTTATTCAATTTATTAAATATTCTCTACTTTACAGTTTGTTATTTTAATCTTAAAAAAACCAAGAGAAGATGGGGCCTTACTAAAAGCAAAGGCAACGACTCTTTTGCGAAAGCCATAACCTTTGTATTTTCCATATGGCAGGAACCCCATTCGGTCTTTCTCCACATGGGAAGCCGTGCTGAAATACACGTGTCAAATTCTTAATACTACTTCATTGGCATTGTGCAAAATTCTCACCTTTAGTCTTTTTGTCAGACGAGCGGATTCTAACTGTTGAAACAAAATTAGTTAAAAGTAAATAATTATTAAAATAAAAATTTAAATTTAATTAGGTGTAAATTGAAATTTACGAGATAATTTCGCGACGTGCTGAGGTTGCCTTGAAATGGGGACCATTTAATGTGCGTTCCGTGGCCGATTCAGTCCTTTTAGACATGTAGTGGTTTTTTACTTATGCCCCTGCTTTTTTACTTCACGAAAAGACCACGTATCCTGAAATGAATGCATCTGTGGAGCCTTTTACAGAAAAAATATATATTTTATTAAATTATTACTTTTAAAAAAGGTTTTTATAGTTTTTCTTTGATAACTAAAGTAAAAAGTTTGTAACCCAATGATAAACAGAGAAAGAAATATGATTAGAATATGAGATTTTGAAATACTTTATAAGAAAATTAAATTAGTTAACAAAAAAACTCATGAGATAAGCATTATTTTGTTAGAGTTGGGAGACTTGATCTTGGTCTGATACGTGTTATTTCTTTGATTGGTCAAAAGCATCCAAATATTATTATGAAAATAAAAAATTATATTTTAATTTATCATATGAATTTTTTTATTTGGATGTCTATGATGAAAAATGAAGGATTATATGACTAGCTTCACGTACATATAATGGTGTTGATGGGTTGATGATTCATTTTGCTCTTTTTCTAAGTGTAACCCTCAAGTGAGAGCTATTCAAATTTGACATTACCATTGTCTTATATACTCAAAATTAGCAAGTTCTCTACTAGGGCCTTGGATAAGATACTTGAAAGTGAAAAATACTCAACTTGTTTTGTCTTAAACCATTCATAATGATCACACCATTAACCTTCCATTAAAGGATGACCTTGATAGTTATTAAGAGTCATCATATCCCATAATCTTCTTTAAGTGATGACTCCTCCAAAATTTGATGCATAGAAAGTTGTAGTTGAATCCACATCTCAAGTGGTTCAAATGAAAAGATGGCTACTTCTCCGATGACCATATTTGTATTTTTTGAAGATCAACTAAGTTGGTAGCAAAAAAAAATCATGGCACTGTATCATGATGGGCTTATGAAGAGAGAGGCTTGTTGATATTCCTATTAGAGTTGACCTCGACATGATGAATGAACATGAGGCCTTTTCTCCTCAAAGCCAATACAAGGAGAAAACATGTCTCAAAAATAGTTAGAGTGCTACTATGACTGAAGAGGAAGAGGATCTAAAGAAGCCAAAGGTACCAATTTTTGAAGCAATTGGGCTTACTAAATGTGATACAAATGAAAATAGTGTTATTATGGTCTATATTGCAAGTTACCAATTATTTAGGTATTTTTTTAATCAAAGAGTATTATTAACCACTTGGAACTAAAGCATAAGAAAATTCATCCATTTGTTAAATCTATTGCTTAGAAGAAGAGAATTAAGTCATTAGGTTCCACTCTTGAGAAATGGAAAGAACTTGGACTAAGTCAGACTAATTTCCAAAGCCAAAATGTCAAACTCTTTACTCGTTGTAGGTGGTTGACTAATGTCACCTCTCATTTTATTTTTTTGAAGTATCAACCCTTATTTTCAATTTATGTCAGTTAAAATAAGTTTTACTCTAAAAAAATTATATTTTAAAATAATAGCCTTGTATATATAACCAGAATCATTCTCATTGCTGTTATTGTAAGACTATTCATATATATGCCACTTTACCTTGATGCTTGCTATAGGATGTTTCTTGTCCAATGATTTTAACCTTATGATATTGCCTTATGATCACTACCTACTTTCTATAGTCTTGGATTTTGTGAGGCAACAAATTTTTACTTAGTTTATCTGAAAACTAAGTTACATCATGGTCTTAACCTGAATTTATTATGCCCATGAATTAATCATCTTTGGTTATCATTCATAAATCAAAGTAGATTAGTTTCTAACATTCATTTTTACAACTTAATGTTATTATTTTACATATATAAAAATAATATTTTTCTACTTTCTCTTATGTGATTATTGATCCTTATAGTCCTCGATCGTTAAGTATAACAATACACTACTTGTGTCATGCACTACTTAATTTAATATTAATTAATGGTATTAATATACTCCAAAATACCAATGAGTAAATAAATAAATTAAGAAACAAAAACCTTGAGGGCACCATGTAAAGTTGAGATGACGAAAAACATTGCAAATTAAAATATTAAATTCAATTAAATAATTTTTTAAATAATTATGCTTATTTCTTAAAGCTATTATTCAACAATAAATGTTGAAATAGTTTTTTATACAATATTTGTCATACATACGAAAAATCTCATAGAGTTCACAAAAGATAGCATCTCCTCACATAAAGGATCTGATGTTATAACTTCTAGGAATCCTAAACTCTATAAATATCTCATTCTTAATCTATAATATAACTATGTATAAATATAATATACATAAAAAATAAACTATTAGATTTAAGTAGTAAAGTAGTGTGAAATCATGATATATAGCATATAAATAAATATGAAGCAATAAATAAGAATGTATGATAAAAAATATTAAATATGTTGAATATTTGCATATGAGCTTATATGTTCTATAATCAAGTATGTATATAATTATCATATAATAGTAATATTATATAGTAGTAACATTATCTCTTTCTTTTCTTATTTAATTTAATTTTTTTCAAATTTAATTTTTATTCTTTTCTTTCTTTATTAAGGCATTTTTTTATATGACTACTATTCTTACTTCATAAGATTCTATATCATGTTATATCTATGTGGTATCATTCATATCACATGACCTCTATCAATAGTTGGCCAAGCCATCAAAGTATATCTCCTACCACCATTGGCCTTCACTGAAATACTAATAGAAATAGGTCTTTACTCTTTGTTACCTAGTATTGAAGTGCTCACAACAACAAAAATGAGGTGAAATATCAATTCTAACATGGAATCACCCATTAACATTGTTATGTATAAAGTACTAATGATAGTGAGATCTGTGTCTATTATGCCCCTCGTTTAAGTACCAATAATAATAACAGATAAAGTCATAGATAAAGTCATATTGATAAAGTCATAGATAAAGTTTATCTTCTAATTTTCACATTTCAATTATGACTCCCATTTTAAGTACCAATAATAACAAGAGATAAAGTCATACATAAAGTCATATTGATCTATTATGAGATAAAGTCATAGATAAAATTTTATCTTCTAATTTCCACATTTCTAATGATGATATATATCATTAAGCTTATCCATCAATCATTATCTTTCATTTTTTTATTCTATATCTTTCTTGTTTTGTGTTCTAAAACTCATAACACATATACAATTGTAAATAATAAAATGTAGGTGGGGTAGAATATTAATTTTTATGATTATGATTTTTGTTGACTTCTTATGACCATTTTGTGCAGTGCTAGAAGTGTATTTCAATGATAATGATTTTTTCAAAATAAATATTATACAAATAATTGAATAGAAGAAATGTTTTTTAATACACATGCTTTCCATATGATTGCACATCCATTGTTCCCTAATCTTATCAATTATAAAATAATAATGATGTTTTTAATACACTTATAAAATTTGATGAGAGTAAATTATGGTTTGACTCTATAAATGAAAAGATGTTTGAAAGATCAATTTGTGAAGCTTGTTACAAAGTTTAGTAGTGTTGTTAAGAACCACCAAGAAGGAGTGAGTCAAGGAGGTTGTCAAGTAAGGCATCATTACTATGTTATGACTTTTTCGAGCAAAGAAGAGAGAGTGAAGGTGAAGCTCAATTATAGAGAGAAAACTATAAGAATGAAGAACCATTGAGAAAACTTTGTTGTAGCTTGAGGAGAAGATCAAAAGCAAGAAGATGAGAAGAAGAGAGACTATCACAAGAAAATAGCAAAGGAAATTGATTAGTAGTTATCAAAGAAAAGATAGACATTTAAATTGATTCTTTTTTAAATTTAATTTAGTTTTACATAAATAAAAAATATGATTATGTTATAAGTAAGAACTAGATTTAAATTAATTTTTAAAATGGAATGGAGTGAATCAATGCTAATTTGAATTGAACCCAAGACAATACAATGAGAGTTGTTAGCTATTATTAATATGTATCATTCAAATAATTTGGTCTACATAATATGGTACGATCAATTTAATCTTGTAAGGAAAGCTGTGATGAAACATTATATAAGATTATCACATTAGAAAAATTTTGGGGTTATAATAGTCAGAGAAGAATTTAAGTTATAGGTTGACGTGTCAAGTTCATCGCATTAGAACAATATATGTGTCATATTTGTATAATGTGTTGAGTTGTGAGGTTCATCATATGAAGGTAGTTGTAAATACCAACATAAATCACATAATGTCTTGTGGGATCAATAACATTATTAATCAAAGCTAAATTTTTAAAATACAAAATCTATTAATTATAAGAAACAAGATTGTAAAAGAATATTATAGGAAGTCTTAGATGAAATATTATATAGTGTGACTAAGTCAGTCGTGCTGAACAGTTAGTTAAAGCTATGGATAAATGATTAAGTCTTGAGAGAGAAGAGACTACATTAGAATTGTACATCATGTGTCATTATAAGGTATGATATTTTTGTTGTTGATTAACAATGAAAACATATGATTTGATTAAGAAGTTTGTATTATGTAAAGTGAGAAATAGTGAATTGATCATACTTTATGATGGGAGTATCATTAAAGTATGAATGATTGAGAAGGTAAAAAATTAAGAGAGAATAAAAATCATACAGTACAATATTAGGGATCATACTAAATGTTTAGAATTGATATAAATAGCAAAATAGTAGTTTTGGAAATTATATAGTCTGATATAATTCAAATGCTTATTTTTTATACAACATATGGTACAATGAGAGAATTACATAAGTACGATCAAAGGCAATAACTTAAAGCCTTATAAGAAATTAATATGATTTAAATTCCTAAATAATCATGTCACATATAGGACATAGGTTGAGCATTAAATATACATGATAATGTAAAAAATCAAGAAAAGATTTAAATTAAAAAAAGATGTTAACTTTTATATTTACATAAAAAAATTTGATAAATACGATATAAATATATTAATAAATTGATTTATAATTTTTTTTACAAAGTGATAAATTTTTTGATGTTATTATCTTTTAATAAACTTTATGAGCTTAAGAATTTTTTTTATGCATTATGGATAATAGATAAACTTAGTATTTATGATATAAATAAGCTGATAAATTATTTTTATATAATTTATAAAATCACATTCTTTTTATGTTATCTTTTTATAAAACTCATAAATATTAGAAAGTTTTTATACAAATGTAATAATTATGTAATTATTTTCTTTGGTTATCATTATTTATCTAGTATTTAATTCATGAGTTATTAATTATGGTATTATATAATAAGGATATTAACATGCAATATAATATAAACTATTATAAGTTAATAAATAAAAAGTAATTTGGAATATAGATATTTTGTATGCTTGATTATTAATTAAGATAATAAAATTATTGATATACCTCTAAATATGTTATCCTCAAATAATCTTATACCATATTATAACCTCACACACCACAAATATATATGATACAAGATGAGAATAGCTCATCTATTTTTATACAGATTCTATTAGACATGATATAATACTAGGACAACCCAAGGAAATATCACTTTCCATATCTATAGTGTTCTACGATATATTATATAAAGTAAGAATTGCTTATATACATCAACATAGTTTATTATACCTAAATAAAGTGAGAAAAGCCTAGGATAAGCATAGATAATTTATTTTTACACATTTTACTATATATGATTTATAACAAGGATAACTCATCTATACTATATAGATCTACTATAATGATAAAGGGTGAGTATAACCCATCAGGGTGAGAATACATTATTGCAAGAGATGAGTAATGAATGACAAAATTAAAAAAATGTCATAAAATCAAGTGAATATAATCATAAAAGTATGATCAAGTTAACAGTAAAGCTGTATGTGAATATCATTGATTATGACATAAACAAATGTGCATTAAAATGTAGCATAAAAGTATGATTATGAAATTGTATAAGATTAATCATTAGATTTAATTATATACAAAGTTGAATATCATAATTTGTATGATACAAAATGAAAGGATTGTATAGTACAACACCATATAATTGAAAACATAGTAATCCTAGAATAGCAAATGGCTAAATAAATCATCATGGAGAGAGAATAATTGATGAGAAACCATTAGAGTTATGAAGGCATGGAGGTGAGAATACCCTTAAATGAAAGAACATAGCTATTGGAGGAAGTGGAACAGATGACATGTAATGCAACATTGGCTATGTATAATAAAAATGTGAGGTCAAGCTTGGACAAAAATTTCTAAGAAAAATCAAAGAGATTACCTGAAACAAGTGCATTAGACTGAAGAAAAAAGTGAAAGAATGCACTACCAAGAACCAAAGGATCTTGTAATTAGCATTGTAGCACCTAAGAGATGAAAGTGAACTTTGTGCTAAATTTTGAATCTTGGTGATACTATTACATAGAAATTAAGAGGGAAATAATCTCACACTATGTGTATATATTTTGATGTAATATGTATTATAGACTATACGTTTTATTCATTTGAGAGATAACTTGTTGATGATGCTTGTATAAATAACTTGCATATAAGTGACTATGCTTGATGTATGTTAGAAGACAAGAGTTCCCTTAAATGATATATGAAATGGTAAATTGAGATTATTGGGTAGATAAGCTTATTGGTTGCATTGTTGATCAAAAGTAATAACTTCATAGTGAAAAAAGAATTCAATCGTTCAACATGAGTTTGATATTTTGTTCATTTATTTGTTATGTTGTCAATGTGCTTATGGATTCCTTATTATTTAAATTGAAATGAAATTGATACCTTAATTGAATAAAAAGAATAATTAAGAAACAGAATGAACAGTCTTAAAATTATGTTGATCCTTGTTAGAAGTGTAAAACCCTTAAGAGATGGTTTAAAAGAAAATTAATAAGGACGAGTGATTCTTTATAAAAAGAAATTTTTTCACAACATGTTTATTTTCATATATTGCTTGAGTATGAAATATTGTATTGCTTTATTTATTTACATATTATATGACAAGTTTTACAAAAAGGGAAAAGATAAGAAAAATATTATTGTGATAATGATCACAAAATAAGAAAACAAAAGAAAGAAAATATTACTTGTGATAATCGACACAAAATAAAAATTAAAAAATAAATGTGAAAAAGAAAAAAGAAAAAAATTTGGTAAAGAAAGGATAGTGTTAAAAAAATGAAAAAGCAAATTGTTATCCAAACTTGTGACAACTACTTTAGAATGATAGTTCTAGAAATGAGCCAAATGAGCCTTCATTTGATTTAATTATATTTTGAATGATGTGTTTCAAAATATGTCTAATTTTGTTTATAAATTGGCTTATTTTTAAGCCAAACCTTAAATGGATGTAAAAGATGGCAACAATTAAAAGTAACAAGCTAATGCATAAAGATAACAAAAGACAAAAATGCTAAAGGTGCTAAAAGTTTTTGTTTTGTAATTGATTTTATTTTTGTAGCTCATGCATGTGCTCACATGCTCTTTTAATATATTATATTATTTACAATTGACCTTGCAATTTGCTACCCAAATATTACTTATTTTATGTATATGTACATATATTGGCACTAAGCGAGTGACAGTTGACTCAATCTATTTTTGTCTGAATATGTTTAGATCAAAATGTGAAACACCATAGGAATATCAAGAAAAAGTGAGATGTAGAATGTAATGATTTGAAAGATATTACTTTGACATAGAAGTGTTGTTATGGGTTTATTAGGATTATTTGATCAAAATGACATGCATTATAATCTCATTAAGTAGTGATGGATGAAATTTGTGATTTTGAAAGAAAGTGTTAAAAACTGGTAATTTCCAGAATTGCATGGATTGTTGGTTTTATTCACTTTTGCAATTCATTTAAAATGATTCCTTTAAATTTTTTGAATTTTTTTTGTTACTTGATTTTGAAAGATTTAAAAAGAGTGAAAATCTTTCATGGTTTCAAAATGAGTAAAAGAAATAAGTAAAGAAAATTAATACAACTCAAATCCAAAAAAGGTCGAGTGAAAGAAAAAGGGTCATCACAATGAGCCCTATTTTTTATACTTATTTTATTTCTACTCCACTTATTATTTTATGAACTTGAATATTAAAATAGAATAAAGTATTTTGTTTATTTTATTTAGAATTTTTAACTAAATCATGTAATTGGATTTAAGACAAAAAATAGTTTGAACATATTGATGACACTAAAGTAGGCATCTCAACTTTGGGAAGGACATGGATCATATTTTTATTTGAATGATGAAAGTGGCATAGAACAAATAAAAAAGAGGTAAAACCTATTTTATTATGTGAAACACATGGATCAAAGTATATGATGCATCTTGGGTTAACAAAAAGGTATCATTATAAAAAAAAATGTATTATGACACAACATTGTTTTGAATAAATATTAGGTTTGCTGGCGAATTTTGTATCGCAAGATCCCCTTATCATTCTTCTTTCAAGATTTTATCTTTTAGTCCTACGTAATGAAAAGCATTACATGACCTATATGTAAACTCTATATATAATGAGGCATAGGTTCTTATGTTTAGCCAATTTTGAATAATATAATGAGCTTTAGAATTAGTCATTTGATACATATCTATCGATGAATAAAATCGAACATGGTGAACTTTGAATTAGATCTTGAGAGGGTGAAAATTATGACACCATGGAGAGTTTTTGTTCTTATTTGTTCATCCTTTGATATTCTTATTTCTATTTTTTCAACTTTTCTCCATCTATTAATCCTCATGATTTTTGTTTAATAGTTTCCAATTTGAATTTGGCCACTTCTCACTTCTAAACCCTAAATTGCCAACTCTTAATCGAATTTCTCACTTTCACCAACTACTTTGTTTGCTAACTTTCTCACATATCCTACCACCTTACTACTCTCAGCTCACTTGGTGACATCGACAGCCTTTCCCATAGTTGTCCAAATCAACTAACAAATGCCTCTTACTTTCTAATTGCCTAACCACGATTGGCCCTCATTGATTTTGTCCCTCTAGTACTAATGCCTTTGGTCTTCACTTATTCTTCCTTCACCCACACTACTCATCCTCACAACTACAAACATCACTACCACTTCTCCATTTTGCAACTCTTGTGCTAGCAACCTCTTTGTATCATCAAGGCCTTCCGACCATTAGATCTTCCCTTGAATTGCCTTATTTTAGATCTTCAACACAATGTTTGGGGCCGACCCTATATAAGTTTGAATGCTTGATAATTACTGAACTTTATGAAGCTTTATGTGATGTTAGTCTCACTTAACGACTCGTGTTCTCCTGAAGTTTGCTGTTGTATGATACTTTTCAGTGACATCACTTGCCTTTTTCCCCATGTTCACTTACGTATGATCTTTTTCATTATTTCCATCCTATACATCTTATATAAATTTTAATAATTTAGTATTTTTCGATATACATAAGTTGTGTGAAATTAAATTCTCCAATTTGTGTGAATGAATGTATGCATTGAAAAGGTTTTTAAATTAGTGGTAGTCTTATTCATTGATTTCCTTTGAATCAACTAATTGTACTTTCATTCATGACATTCCCTTTAATTGTTAATGTGCTTGTTACGCACTTGTGTTTGATGAGTCAAGCATAAATGTTTATACATCATTTAGGCTTGCTTTAAGTGAAATTATTAATATTAAATTAAGTCAAGCCATGAACTTTAAAATGTCTAAAATAGTAGTCTTCAGGACTCTTGGAGTAATGACAAGCTTAAAGGAAATTAAAGGCATGAGCCAAAATCTGTATACATGAATATCTCTTCATTTCTCTT
This sequence comes from Vanilla planifolia, assembly GCA_023846275.1. Classification (NCBI taxonomy): domain Eukaryota; kingdom Viridiplantae; phylum Streptophyta; class Magnoliopsida; order Asparagales; family Orchidaceae; genus Vanilla; species Vanilla planifolia. Next base: position 168,611 of record JAIUJO010000174.1, read on the forward strand.
GAATTTGATATGTCCAAAGTTTGAGATGATGTGGCACACTAGTAGTATTTATATTTGAAAATGTTATAAGCTTAATAATTTTTGAATTTTGATTTTTGGACCAAGCATTATTGATGGAAAGTACAGACATCGTTATTTGATTTTTTAAAATTATTTAAGATTTTTTTTTTCTGAATTTCTTTTGCCCAGGCTTTAAGGATTTAAAAAATAAAATAAAGTAAGAATTGTGTGACAGACCAGAAAGGGGTGAGCGAAGCACAAAGGCTATAGGAAGAGCACTGCTGAACGGAAAAAGTGAGAAATCAGCTTGCAGCTGCTGGACGGAACAAGTGCTAACTCAGCCCGTAGAGACAGCTGACCAGAACTTGCGGAAATCAAGTGAAGTAGAACCAAGCGATGAAATCTTGGTCGAGGAAGGGGGGAGCCTACCCCAAATTGCTCGAGAGACACATGAATCGAAAGTGTTATAGAGAGCAATCGCAAAGACAATTGGATGATGTCGGACAAAACTCCCACTTGATTTTCAAAGAAGACGGAAGGGTAAGCACGATCGGACGGCTTAGATTAATCAAGGTAAATTGTTGCATGATAACAGTAAAATGGCCAAGTAGGAGATGTCAAGGAGACTTATGAAAGAGGATTCTACAAGATATCAATAAACTTTAATTGGATGAACTCGTTGGGAAACTTCTCACTGCTGAAATAGAGATGTTAAGGAGACTTATGGAAGAGGATTCTACAGGCAAGTTAAAGCATGAATGGAAGAATGAAGAACCCATTGCCTTCAAAGCCACCAAATAGATTCCAATTCCACTTCTACCTCTTCCACTGATTTGGAGGATGAGGTAAGCTTTCATGTTAATGGTTTAGCAAAAAATTTGGCAAAAAGTTTTCTTAATAGGAAATGGAAGAAGATGAGCAACAAGCAGAGGAAGAGGCCACCAACTTGTTTTAAGTGTGGTCAAACTGGTCATATTAAACTGGAATGTCCAGAACTGAAGGACTAGCATATGAAAGATGAAAAGAAGAAGAAGAAGAACTTGAAGAAAAAGAAAGCCTTCCAAGCTACATGGAGTGCTTTCGAAGATTCAGATGTTTCAAGCTCAAGTAGAGGACAAGAAAGGATGATTTGTTTTATGACAAATGAGGAATCTTCAATATCTTCAAGTGAAGAAGAAGAAGAAAATGAGGTAAGCACTTGGACAAGGGATATTTTAGAAAGTAATTATATTGAAATTATGTATGCATTGACTTCTTTAATAACTGGTCATAAAAAATTAAAAAATACTTACAAAGAAAAAGTTGAATTACTTTATTTTGTTATGAAGGAAAATGAAAAGAAAAGAATAAAAAATCAACATATTTGTGATGAAATGGCTTCCCTTATCATGGAGAATACTTCCTTAAAACATGATACTTTACTTTTGAAAGAAAAAATACAATTTTTTGAGCATGCTAAAGTAAGAAAAACTTCACATACTTCTTAAACTTAACATGCTTATTGTTCTTCACATGTCTTCAATTTTGAGAAACCTAAATACAAAAGCATGCCTAGGCCATCAAATATTGCTTTTTTTTATTGTTGTAAACTTGGACATAGTATAAAAGATTCCTTTTTTAGAAGAAATATGTATGCACAAAAATAAAATTTTAGATGGATTGCTAAGAATGAGAACATGCAAGCTCCATTTATTGCTAAACCCATGCTTACTTGGGTTCTTAAGAGTAGAACTTAGAAGTCTAGAAGAAAAGGTCTCCAAAATATTTTGAGACAATCTAGCATAGGTATAAGACATTTAGAAAAATTCAAGTTGTATGCTTCTAATTTAGATTTTACACCATATATAGTCAAAATCAAAAAGAAAATCAAAATCCACATCTTGGGTATTCATCTATTAAAAAACATATAGAGTCTTTAATCTTGAATTTCATAGGATAGAGGAAAAATATATGTTGTGTTTGATGAGTCTATGCAACTAATTAGTGAGAAGCATTTAAAAGATGAAATAAAGTTAGTAAAAAACTTAGATTTGAGTAAGAATGAAAGAAAATTAGAAAATATAGATGTAGAAAAAGAAAAAAAGAAATTTACCTAGAGGGTGAAAATTTGTAACCTCACATCCAAAGGATTTGATCATTAAGAGATAATTTGCTAATTATTCAAATGTATGTTTAGGTAGTATAAAAGAAGAAATATGTAGAGAATTTGAAGATCTTATGACTATGGAATTTGAAATGAGCATGACAGGTGAGCTAAATTTTATTTTCTTAGGATTATAAATAAGAAAACAACTTCAAGGCTATGGTTTAGAAGTCACACAAACCATTTAGAATTGATAACACTAATACATTAGCATTAGCCAAAGATCACGTTCGTCATTCTTGGATTATGCACGTAGATGTTAGGTATCACTTTATTAGATACCAAGTGGCTAAGGCATTAGTAGAATTAGAGTATGTTCCCATTAAGCTTAAATTGGTTTTTTTTTTCCAAACCCTTACCATTTGAGTAATTTCAAACATTGAGAGAATAAATAGGAATTTTAGTCATTGTTTAGGGTTCACTCCCTTTTAATGGTGTCAAAGGGGGAGAATAGTTAGGATTTAAGGGAGCATCAAGATAGGGGAGTACGTTAATTTTTTAATTTCTTCCTTAAAAATTTATTTCTATTTTAACTGTCACATTTTTGTATTTATAAAAAAAACATTTATATCTTGCCAACATCAAATGGGAGAGATTGTTACACTCTTGTGTTTGATGAGTCAAGCATAAATGTTTATATATCATTTGGGCTTGCTTTAAGTGAAATTATTAATATTCAATTATGTCAAGCCATAAACTTTAAATATCTAAAATAGTGATCTTCAAGGCTCTTAGAGTCATGACAAGCTTTAAGAAAATTGAAGACATGCACTAAAATTTTTATACTTTGAATTTCTTTTTATTTTTCTTGAATTTGATATGTCAAAATTTTGAGATGATGTGGCACACTAGTAGTTTTAATATTTGAAGATGTAATGAATTTAATAATTGTTGAATTTTGATTTTTTGGCCAAGAATTATTGATGAAAAGTATAGACATCGGTATTTGATTTTTTAAAATTATTTAGAAATTATTTTTCATGAATTTCTTTTCATGGTTATTGAGACAATTGTAATACTAGCATAGTACAAAATTATTTTTGTAAACTTATATTCAAAATTTTGGCAGAAAAACTCTCACAAAACACTATAAAACCACTTTAGTCTTGGGAATTTTCACTGTAGCGTTGGGTGGGTCGAGCCGATCCGATGGCTGGTCCATCAAGGCTTTAAGGATTTAGAAAATAAAATAAAGAAAGAATTGTGTGATAGACCCGAAAGGGGCGAGCGAAGCCCAAAGGCTGCAAGAAGAGTGCTGCTGAATTGAACAAGTGAGAAATCAGCTCGCAGCTGCTGAACGGAACAAGTGCTAACTCAGCCCGTAGAGAAAGCTCACTAGAACATGTGCGTTATCAAGTCAAGAAGACAGTAATGAAATCTTGGTCAAGGAAGGGGGAGCCAACCCCAAATGTCTCGAGAGGCATACAAACCGAAAGTGTTATAGAGAGCAATTGCAAAGACATTTGGATGATGTGGACTAAACTCCCATTCGATTGTTAAAGATGGCAAAAGGGCAGGCGTGATCGGACGACATCGATTAATCAAGGTGAATTGCTGCATGATAACAATAAAACAGCCAAGCATGAGATTTGAACCCGAGCCAAATCTTCATGAGGATGCAGAACCACTACAGTAAGTTTCTATTTTAGTTGATTTCTGGACATATTATTTTAAAACATGCAGGACAACCAATGCGAGATCCAAAGTCCCAGATCAAGACCTCCCAGATCCAATGACCAGGATTGTTCTCGAATGGTATATTCGAGATTCAATCAAAAACATCTATTTTTAGGCTCCAAATCGAATAGTGACTGCTTTGTATCGGTTACCCAAATGACTAGTTCATTTTAGAGTAATTGGGAGTGGATTTAGAGCTCAAATTAAGCTCTGTAAATTGGGAATGATGAAGAACTTCTAGAGGTTACCATTACTAAGATTTGAAAGCTTTCAAATCACGATATCGACCAATTCCATGTGCATGCGGTGCTTCCAAAGTCACAAAGTGAAAGCTGCAAGAACAAACCCGAAATTAGAGATTTTTGGTTAAACTATTTTTCAATCTCTGTTTGTCTCTCTTTTTGGTATTGTGTGTGCCTCATTTCTCTTAAAATTGTCTTAAAGTTCGCCAATTTTTTTTATTTCTTTCTTTGGGGTAAGGGCATGTCGACAATTGTGCAAAAGCCTGGGGTTTGAGTTGAGCTCGAAAAAACCCAAGTAGGTTGGGGATTAGCCATCGGTAAAATCCCAAGTAGGTTTGAGGAGATCCATACGAAAAACATCGCTTGTATTTTGGTGATTTTAGTGGTTTTTTTCCCGACACCAGTTGAGGGTGGATGTAGGCCTGATTTTGAGTCGAACAACCTTAAAAATTTTTTTGTGTACTATTTTTCATATTCTTGCTTAAATGATTTAAGTTTTAATTAAAACCAAAAATCGAAAGAAAATTTTATTTACCATAAATCACCCCCTTCTTATGGGATTATCTTAAGCATAAAGAACTTCAGTATTGTTTAATGAGAGATTAGGCTTAATTTAATCTTTATATTCTATGGTATTTAAAAAACTCATATTTGGAATCCTCTAGGCAATAACAACTTGCACCAACATGCTTGCCCAACCCTAAGCAAAATGTGGACATGCAAGCTTAGCATCATACTCTACTTTGCCAAAAATGCAGTGCAAGGGAATGGATATATGGAAAAAGGTTCAACATGGGCTATGCTTATATGAACCTCCAATAAGAGAATTCCTGAGAAACATACTTAGAGAAATTGTCTACAACAAGTTTCCTCTAATCAAATTGAGAAAAAAATTCTTTGTTAGGTCAAGAAGCTAATAGGCTTCAATAGTTTCCTCATTGCTAGATCACGCTTATTAATTGATCTAACTTGATGGTAGGTGCCTTGGACTAAACTCTAACACAAGCCTCATGCTGAGCTTCCAAGAGATTTGACAAGCTACGAAGAATGGCCAAGGTTGTTTCATTGGTTAAACCTGGTAAGGTCAAGCAACCTTATCTAAGCATGAAGCCTAGTTAGGATAAGCTTTACATTTTCATTTTTTGTGTTAGAAGGTATAGGGAATGGTGGAGGTGAAGGGAGTGCATTACTCATTTTGCATTGTTGTTCATTTGGGGCAGAAGGGAATAGGACATTGTGGTGGTGTCCACACAATCAAGGGACTTTGAGTAGACTAGATTGAATTTACGTTGTTATTTTTCGAATAAAAGTTAGGTTGTCTATTATATAAATGAACAATATTTCCAAGAATCATACTTTTTTATCAATAGTTAAGAGTGCACAAAATGAACACTTTTACTAATTTGGACTTTTACTTTTCCCTTTTTGCACTCAATGGATCATCTATGTAAAGTGTAACCACCAAAGTCTATCCTTTGGCATTAGCCACCTAAGGCATTGCTCTACGCCAAATTGTTTTGGGCCATGTTGAGGAGCTGGCAGATCTCCTATTCAATCTCTTCATAAGGGGGAGCAACCTTATTCGACTTGAGGTTTGATTGAAAGCTCATGGGATGCACTATAATAATTTGTACTTTACATAGACAACTTCTTGTCCCAATAACTTAAAAAATGTGGGTTGACATTGCCAAACCGAAGTGTAAATTGAACTGGGTGGACAGTGATTGAGAATCTATAATCTACTGAGCTTGGTTCATTTTAGCAATTTGATATCAAACATTTATAAGACAAATGCAAAGACAATTCGAAGACATTAAACTCCAATGGTAGGGTTCAACAATTAGATCAACACAAAGGAAACCCTCTTGATTAAGAATCCATCTGAGCAAGTTAAGGAGGCCTCTAAGTCACTTCCTCTCATTGGCACCCAACTACTAATGATCTAAAGCCTATCGAAGGGTGATGGCTCCTTTTGAATAGAAGTGGAGCACAAGAAAGTGCTTATTTAAAAGCATTTACGTTTTTAAAATAATTTAATTATTCGATTTGAATATTATTTAAAAACATCTAAAAATTATTCAAATGAAGACTTGTATTCTTATTGATATTGGTCAAGTGTCATAGATGTATTTAAAAAATGACAATGCAACGTCATTACATTTCTAAAAAAACATTCCAAATAAATATTATGATATTTCTTAAAACTTTATTAGGTAATGACTAAATAATTCAATTTAAACTAGAATAAATGTGTCACAAAATGAATAATAAATAAACTTTTAGATTAAAAATATGTCTAATGAACAATATAAAGTGTGATTCCCATCATAAAAAGGAGCTCAAGAGTAATGCAAACTTAATCTAAGCTTTCAAACTAAAGTTTATTTCAAAAAGTCATTGTTGGATAGATAATAATTTTTACATTATGTGTGCAGAATAATTTTGACCCCACAATTGAAAACAAGAAAAGGAAAATTTCATTTAAAAAAATACTATTATTTTTCACAAAAATTTAGTTATCATTATATAATTTAATCATAAAAGATATTTCATAAGTACTTGTCTGTTTACAATAGATTATCATTAATCTCAATTTGAATTAATTCTAATCTAAAACAATCATAAAAATGTTCAATTCAAACTTTGAACTTAGCTTGAGCAGTAAATGTATTTTTGAAAATCTTTATGCTTATAGTAAACCCATAAGAAGGGGATGAATTGTGATAAATAAAATTTTGATATTTTCCTTCAATTTCTTGTGTTAATTAAAACTTAAATATTTTAAACAAGAACAAGAAAGAGTAGTAAAATTGTACACAAAAGATTTTTAAGGAGGTTTGACTCAAAATCGAGCTTACATCCAACCAACCGGTGTTGGGAAAAAGCCACTAAAATCACCAAATTACAAGCGAGGTTTTTCTTATGGCTCACCTCAATCCTACTTGGGATATTACCTACTACTAATCCAGAACCTACATGACTTTTTTCGGCCTCAGCTTAAACCTCGGGCTTTTGCATAATTGTCGCAATGCACTTACCTATGGAAACAAATACAAAAATTGGCAACAAAGTATAAACTTAAGATAATTTACAAGAAATATGAGGCACACTAAATATAATAAAAAGTCCGAGGAAAAACTAAAAAGAGGGAGAAATAGAAATTGAAAATAGTTGAAGCAAAACCTTCAATTTCGTGTTTCTTCTTGTAACTTTCACTTTTTGAGTTTATAAGCACCGTATACACTTGAAATAGCTCGAAATTATGATTTGAAAGCTTTGTGAACTTAGCAATGGTAACATCTTGGAGTTCATCATTTTCTATTTATAAAACTTAAATTTGATCTCTAAATCCACTCCCAACGACTCTAAAAAGAACTAAACATTTTGGTAATGGGCATTGCAGTCACCATTCGATTTGAATCCTGAAATTGTTGGTTTTTATTGAATTCTGATTTTATCGTTCGAGATCAATCCTGGGCATTGGATCTAGGTGACCTTGATCTTGGCCATTCAATTACACATAGGTCATCTTGCATGTATTAGAATAATATATTCATAACTTACTTGAATTAGAAACTTACTGCAGGGGTTTCGTGTTCTACATCGTCTCACTAATCTGCCTCAGGTTCAAAGCTTTTACTTGTCATTTTAGAGTTTACTTACAGTATTTTACTTGGCTTAACCTAAGCCCTTGGATCGCACCTACCTTTCTCCCTCCTTTGACAATCGGATGGGAATTTAATCCCACATTGCCCAAATTATGTTGTCATTGCTCTCTATAAGGATTTCGATTTGCATGTTTCTCGAGCCATTTGGGCTTGGCTCCCCCTTCCTAAACCAAGATTTTATCACTTGCTCCTCGTTGACTTGATTTCGCACTATTCTATTCAGCTTTCCCTGTGGCCTTCTTCCTTCACCTTCGGGCTATGATCGCCCCTTACAGGTCTATCGAATTATTTTTATTTTTATTGTTTTAAATCCCTAAAGCCTGGACGAACCAGCGGTCGAGTCGAGTTGACCCGCCCAAATGTTACAGTGAAAAATATTGAGACTAATGTGGTTTATAATGTTTTGTGAGAATTTTTGTGCCAAAATTGTGAACATATGTGTACCAAAATAATTTTATATTATGATAGTGTTGCAAGTGCCCTAAGTGAATATGATAAGAAATTCATGAAAAATAATTTCTAAATAATTTTTTAAAATTAAATACAAATGTCTATACTTTTCATCTATAATGCGTGGCCCAAAAATCAAAATTCAACAATTATTAAACTTATAACATTTTCAAATATTAATACTACCAGTGTGCAACATCATGTCAAAATTTGGAAATATCAAATTCCAGATAAATAAAGAGAAATTTAAATATAAAGATTTTTAGTGCATGACTTTAATTTTCTTGAAAGTTGTCATGACTCCAAGAGCCTTGAAGATTATTATTTTAGACATTTAAAGTTCATGGCTTGACTTAATTGAATTTTAACACACTTAAAGTAAGCCTAGACAAGATAAAACATTTATGCTTGACTCATCAAACACAATTGGTTTAGATGGTTTAGAAAAAGTTAAATGTAATCACATAATGTTTGAATAGGAAGTAGCTAATAGAAACTCTATATTTTGATAGAGGAGAAGAAAAAAACAAAAAATATAAGGTATTGAAAAGGACTTAAGGTGATACAATATTAATGAAGATGTGTTAAGTACATAGAGTGTAATAGTATCAAAAAGTTTTATATAGTAGACATCATTTGGTGGGGTTACTGACTATTCTAAGTATTAAAGCTAATTAATTAATAGTTTTTATGTGAAAAGTAGGTTTATTATTGAGGTTGCATAAGTGTATGTATGATTGTATTTTAAATGTCTATTTGATATTTTTATTTATGAAGTATATGAATATGTATGAAAATTCCTTTTACTTATCTTTCATGCTAATGAATGCATATACTTGATACAAAAAATGTTCACAAACACTAGGACTTATCTATGTTTTAGGGGTTGTGTGCCATTGTAGGTAATGCCCCTACACATCTTAAAAAATTATAAAACTTTCTTTCTTTTCCTTCACTTTATAATTATTATGCTCATTATTTATTTGTCCTTTTAAAATTAAATTGTTTCTTTCTAAGAATGCTTTATCCTTATTGTTTATCAAATGTTGTCACATTTAAACAACATATTTTGACAACAAATTTCAACAATGCATTTCTAGTGTAATAGATATACTTAGGAGATGAGTTAAATGCGTTTGGCATGAACTATGTATTTTTTTGTTAGGATAATAGTTATTAGATTTTTGTTATTATAAATAGAAGACAAAAATAGTGTGATCGTACTAAACTAGTGATCTTCATAGATTTGATTAACATTTGTTGTATGATTACCACGTTTGGTGCTTCTCTTGGCTTTGTGAAGGAAAGCTATAATTGAATTAATGAAATGTACTTAATCTAAGAGTCGTTTGGTATCTATTTGAAAGTTGAGATTATTTTTTATCTTCCTCTTGTGGGTTAATCAATACACTTGACCTATGCAAATGCAACACCAAAGAAATAGTATTATCTGTGCATGGAATTCATCATTTGCCTTCCTTTATGCAGTGGGGTTATGTTGTCATCACAACTCCTAATGGAATATTGGACCTCGAGGAAGCTATGAGGCAAAATGTTGGTGGTGAAGTTCTTGGCTTTTTGCACAAAGAGTTGGTTTTTCTTGTGTGTGTTAATGGCCATCAGGAAGGTAAAATCTAGTAATGTTGTCATGCTTCATTCAGGTCATTGTGTTCTACTTATAAATGAAATGCATGAACTAATTCGTGATTATTCATCAAAACTGCGTAACACCAAAATGTTGCATTTTATGTGGTTATTATCATTGGTGAGATAAATTATTATGTATATGCCTTATAAGAAAGGCAATGTATTTAAATAAGCAATTTTACCTGCAAATATTTTGAATAGAAGTGGAGTACAAGAAAGTTCTAATATAAAAGCATTTACATTTTAAAATAACTTAATTATTCAATTTGAATGCTATTTAAAAACATTTAAATATTATTCAAATTAAGATTTGTATTCTTATTGATATCTATCAGGTGCCACAAACGTATTTAGAAAATGACAATGTAACATATTGATTACATTTCTCAAAAAACATTCTAAATAAATATTATGACATTTTTTGAAATTTTATCAAGTCATGACTAAATAATTTCATTTAAACTAAAATAAATGAGTCATATGATCAAGAATAAATGAACTTTTAGATTAAAAATATATCTCATGAACAATATAAAATGAGATTATCATCATTAAAAAGAATTCAAGAGTAATTTTAGCCCCACATTAAAATAAAAATATCTAGTGAACAATACTTGTGCAGAATTATTTTAACCCTACACTTTGAAAACAACAAAACCAAAATTTCATTTAAAAAAATATTATTATTTTTCACAAAAAGTCAATCATCACATATTTTATTAATAAAACTTAATAATAAAAAGCTAAAGGAGATATTATTAGTCTTAAAAGATAAAAATAATACATATCGATATCATGTAAAAACAATAACTAATAATCGATATGATATCATAGAATATAACACTAAAAATTTGATTAGAGTTAAGTGGTTTTTTTTTAAAATGTCTCAATATTTTAATATCATAGTATCTAATATATATATATATATATATATATATATATATATATATATATATATATATATATATATATGTTAAGACCTTTTTTTAATAATTAATATGGTACAATTCATTTCTAAATTCTTAGAGGCTTGTTAACAAAAATAATAATTTTGCATTTTTAATTCACTCATCTCCCTCATCAAGTGTTATATTATATTGTTGGCTTTGGCACTCTTTCATTTCTCATGGAATCTCTTTTTCAAAAGATGATCCATTATTATAAAAGCTAATGAAATTTAATGATTCATAATATAAATTTTTGTAATGAAACCTAACAATTTGTTTTAGATCAAGTGATTAGGAGCATTACAATCTAGCACAAGAACCAACTTTCATTCTTCTCCATAGCATTAAAAAGATTAGACAACACTCTTAAGTAACATGGCTTTTATTATTTATTTTGTAGTTAGTAGGATTGATAAAATATAATTAATTATTTTCAAAAAATATTTATTCACCTTCCTTTTAATATGAGGCACAACAACAAAAAGTTTCCCATTATTGGAGTGGTAGTAGTTATTTAAAATAATTGATTTTACAAACTACACATTTTATGACAACCTAAGTCATATATTTATTTCTTTGACCTATCATATCTTTTAGAGGCATAATCTTAATAATAACAAATTAATTATTATAGTGTTATTATAGTATGCATTGATGAAATTCTTTATCATTCATCATGACAATAATTTCATATGTTTTCCCACATTAATTCTTGCAACTAATATTGATTTTAAATTTTGTAATAACACGGTATTCACATTCTAAGAATTTATAGGAGATTCGTGAAGAAACATAGAACTATCATATGAACTCTAATCTCTATAGTTAAACATAAATTTAATATATCAAAATAAACTATAAAATATAAAAAAATGAATTCAATGATTTAAGAAATTTTATGAGTAAAAGATATATTTTCTTAGAAAATGTGTGGTTATCCTGCAATCTATATTTTATTCTCAAACTTTTTCAAAACCATTTATGAGTTACAAAGAAAAATTTTCTTTTTTTTATTTTTTTTAATCAACAAAAATGCCTTTTTTATGCAAATAAAATAAGTCTATCCCGTAAACCATGGTACGATATTGGATTCAAATTTTGGTCGACACTTCAGATGGCTAAACAATTTGGAAATCAGGGACCCTAACACATGCCACTCAGCCTTTATTTCCCCGACAACAATCACTAACCCTCCTCTCTCTCTCCACTTCTTGGAATGGAAAGCTTCAATTTCCCTGTAACTATCCCTATGATGACTTTCGAAGAAGGTAAGCTGCTACATTTTGCATATTTCAAATGATATATGCTTTGGAATTCTGATTCCATTGTTCAATGTACGACAAAGTAATGAAATGCTACGAAGTAATACAAGACATGCGGCGGGTGGAGATGAGGAGTTCTTTGGTTTTCAAGACACCACAAACTCTAGTAGGCATTCTGGATGTCACATGCCTAAGCTACACTAGTGCTGAAACCACGGCTTGTTCAGGGTCAAATTCTCAGAGTTGTGAGCCAATAAAGAGGTGAATCATGGATAATCCTTTAGTATGAGCATATAAGAGATGTGTGGCCTGCCTAAGCTACACTGTCCATGCAGCAAACCCAGACCCCCTCCGCTCGTCATACCACCAATGAAGAATAGTATCCCCGCCCACCCCAGGCAGAGTTTTTGAGTCGTGTAATAGGAGACTTCTCCTCAGTATCTTTATACATTATTGCATGGGTGGTTCTTCTTGAATAAATATAAAAATTGACTTTTCTTTCTTCAATTGTTTTTCTTTAATTTCTTCTTTTTTTCTTTAATTTCTTCACTTTTTCTCACTCAGTGATTCTGACACAACAAGGATAAAAATAAAGCATTGGGTTGAAGAGACTCGCTTGACTCTCAAGAAAAAGACAACTTTGAGGAAATCTACTTTCCATCCCTTTCTTCACTACGTGCATTGTCATAATAATAACAAGAACAAAAACAAAAAGAGATTTTGTTGGTCTAAAAAGGAAAGAATCACTAAGGAGATCCTCATAACATAAGAAGAATGCCTGGTATAAAGACTGGAAAGAGGCCATTAGTTTAGTTCTCTTTTTTTGTTAGCTTTTAGGCCTTTTATCAGTCAATTGCTGATGCCTTGATTTATATAAAGAAAAAAAATAAATTATCTATTTTAATTTTAATCAATTTTTTTCAAATCCTTTCTTGTTTCCTTATTCCTATACATTATTATCAGTCATCGAGGAGGCTATGCTTAAAGCATTCGACGTCGGTGATCAATCAGACGGAATAGAATTTTCCATTTTCGACCAATCACCCTAATTTGAGTTGAAACAGGGGGAACTGAGTCAATATCAGATGACTCAATCATCGATTTCAATGTCTCCTCATCCACTCTCTTTTAGAATTTCATAATGAAGGAAAAGAAAGACATAACTTCAAAAAAAGTACACCCCCTCTTTTTAACACAAGGAAGGTTTTCCTTGAATGCTACAAGACCCAGAAGTAGAAGCAAACCTCATCTTGAGTTGGCTTCTTTTCAAGTTGTTTCGAGTTAACTCCTGTTGAAGCCATTCCTTAGGCTTGATTTGAGGCTGAGAACAAAAGCATCAAATTATGACATTATATCCAATCTAGAGTCTTGGTTCTTCCCAAAGTTAGTGCTACTTTTTTATATATATGCGATTTGCAGGTTTTGAATTCTGATGTGGAAAGTTGACTTTTCCATTTTCACGTCACTCTCTGACTCTAAGAACCTCCGGATGATCGACCACAAAGTTCAATATAATGATCGGGTTGACCAGGTCATGCCTAAAAAATACCAGTGAACAGATCGAGCCCCCACCATTAATTAAGGTTGGTCAAGTGTTGGTTCATAAATCAATGATCAATCCTATTAGAAGGTTCTTTCGGAGCTTTCTTGCATTAGACATTAGTAGAGACCAATCTTGCATTTTAGTTTTCATGATCATCTTGAAAATTTGAAACTTTCGAATGAAAATAGCAATTCACTTTTATTAAAGATAAGATCGGGAGATTTCTTGGTCCATCATGCTATTGTCACTACTAACAATTTTTCGTCCCAAATCAGAGATAGGTAATCAATTAGATTAGAGAATTACTAGGTTCAACACGAAGCATCGCAAGGCTCACCTGGCAAGATGTATAAGAAAATGAAACAAGATCCCCAGAGGGGCCCCTCGGTTGAGTAGGGACTAGCAAGTTTCAATTCAAGCTTCTACATCTACGCTACTAACTAGATCTTCTGTCATCTCTTCGTTTGGGTAATCAATGGTGGGGCAACACCCGTCGTTGATAGCCTCCAATAATAAATAGAATAATATAAATATATTTTCAAAACCGAACATAAAAAAGAGAAAAAATTCCCAAGAATATCCCCAACAATCTCCTTTCCAATTTAGTCTGCCAATGGAACGAGGAATCATATTGTCATCATGTTCCCCCTTCTGAGGTACACTTTGGAGAGATCACTTTATGCTATTTTAGAAAATACTACTTGAGAAATCCATCGTCAATTATTTCCAAATTCAATAGATTTACATAAAATTAGCCTACAAGAAATACAAGAAGAAATCTAAGGTAAAAAAAAGAAAAAGTGAAGAAAGAAAAAAATATTCTAATATTTATTCAAAACTAATATTGGACAAAACTTGCCTAAAGAGTCACAACTTTCATTTGAAGAGCCTCCCATATGTCCAGCTTCCATAAAATTGTGCTGTCAGGGGCTGGTCAGAAGTCGAATTCAATCATGAATTTGCTCCTGGGGAAAGAACCCAAAATCAAATCCATTTTTGTGCATCTCATGGTTGAGAAATTGGAGTTAGGATTAGCTACTTACCCATGGTTTTTGAAAGACTGTTGAATCCCTTTGTTATTATTTTTATTTTATTTTTTGATTCTAATTTTTTTCTGAAATTTAGATTTCATTTATAATTTAAACTTAGCTAAACATTTTATTCGAACAAATGTAGACCTAGAACGGATAATTTTGTGCCAGGGAAGGAAAAACGAGTAGTTTATACTTTAGCAGCTACTGCTTCATTGGCTCTTTCTCTTTGAATGAGATCTCAATTCCAGCTATAGTTTTAGAGGGGGCCAACTCGGGCCCCAGGTTTTGAACTATGTATAGCAGATAGAAAGAATTCTCATAAGTAGTCCGATTGAAACAAAAAAACTGCCGATAAATGAATTCCAAGACTCAACCCCTAGATTCACCTTTGTATGTTTTGGGTACAGGTACAAAAGAACATTCGAACAATCCACAAAGGGGCCTCTATTTGATCATATAGTAATTTCTCTGACCGAAAGTTCATAACTTCAAAAGAAGGTTGTGATTTCGAGTTCCTCAGAATGACATAAGGTGTCTTAAGAGGTTTTAAAGGACTATTTCAAGGGAAGAACAAACTAGAGAAGTAGAGAAGAAAGAAATACAAAGTTTTGGGATTGATTGTTTTATTTCAATACAGTTTTGGGAAAGGTTATTCAATGATGCTCCTCCTTTCTTTTGTGCTTGTACTATGACAAAAGTTGATATGTTGTCATAATCTGACAACCCTAATTTTTGAATGTTTGAATCTTTCTTTGCTTCAAAAAGTAAAGGCTAATATCTGATGTTCCTCTATGATATCTCGACTCCTGCAGAGGCTGGTGCAATGTGTGCCTCGTAGAATGCTTCTGAAACAGTAGGAGATCCAGTGAAGAAAGGGGGATCGGTGTACAATAGGAATGAGTTCCCCATATTTTGCCCCCTCTAGAGGTACTACACAAGGAGAAGAAAAGGTGACTTCCAGATCAGGGATGAGAAATAAAATCAAAACTGGGACTTGCAAAAACTTCGTAAGCTAAACCTGTGCGTTCAACTGTGAACATGAAAAGCACAAAAGCTCTACCCTTCCAGTCAAGAATTGGGGCCTCACAAATAGATATGATAAATAAGCTCCTAAACATGCCAAAGAGGAATTTATAATTATAATCCCACAAATTTCATTCTTAAGAAAATATTTTTTTTGCGAATTCTAATTGTAATTCAAATTGAACCAAGATCTCAATATAAAGTCCTCATAGCTTAGCGATCGATCAGCAATTGAAGAGTTCTTAACTCAAAAGATTTTTCCAATGTCTCATTTCTTGGTCCATGTACGAAGCTTATAGCATTGTTTTTCCTTGCTGCACTCATTCCTTTTTAAGTCCTCCTAGGCTTTTGAAAGAAGAAAGGGACAAACACCTTAAATAATGTGGAATTCTACCACGATGTAAATCACCGCTCTTTTGTGGCTGAGGCCGGGGAACTAGAACAGTCTAGTCGAGCTGTAGGTCACGTGACCTGCACCGAAAAGGATTTCCTTGAGGAAATGGGTTCCCTTCTCATCTGGGATTGACTTCAAAAGCTTCTTCAAAAGAGAAAAAGCATTTCTGACACTTGTGTCGATTATCTTTCACTCAAAGAAAACTAAAACCGACTCAATTCGCTGAGTAATGTCATCACTTCCTGCCTATGAATATACGGGAAGACTTCTTCAGAATTCCTATATTTGACATCTCCATACGATACCCACCAATTCATGTGCAGTAGGAATGCAGAAGTGTCGGAGTCCTGAGTCTCCATCGAGTACCTACTTACTTGACTGTTGTTTTCTCTGATGCTCGAATCCATCATTTGGGCTCATAACAAATGAAAAGTTGACAGGAGCCTTTCGAGCTCTCCCCAAAAAAAAAATTGGTCTTGAGAGTTTCCCTCACATTAGAAGATTAGGGAAGTTGGACTAGAAGGAGGCCTTGATCTAGTTTTGAAGGCCCTTATGAAGACAATGTCAATAAAAGATAGATATTATCTATCTTTCGATTTTGAAATATTAATCTATTTTTATAACGGAGAAGCAAAGACATGTAACCAATCTGAATCTTTCTCTAGTCTAAAGAATCTCCAGAGGGGGAACAATACGGGCTTTGAATTTGGATAGATCCAGTAGGCCTTCCTGCAGTTCTCTTTTAGGGCTTTTTTTCTTGCCTGAGCTCGACCCCCAACCGGGTCTCTCGACCGGGGTGATATCGTGGCAATCGAAAATTGAATGGAAAAGCCTCTACTCCGATTCTTTGCCTACGATGGGCCCCAAACAAGAGGGTGGCTGGGCCCCCAAAATTTCGGGTCCCCAGTAGCACCTTTAAAATCTAAAGTCTATACACAAAAGAGAATGCAACAGCTCTAACTTCCGTTGGCCTGTAGTACCATCAAGTGCACATGAGGAGGATTCATCTTTCTCCCCTTTGAACGACGTGAGTTGGGCCTCGAAGCCAGCCCAACTACTCCAATAACGCTCATCCATAGACTCAAAATAGTAATTCAGAGAATATTGGGCTTTATGATCAGTGATGTTTTCTGATAGAACTGTGAGAGCAACATTGATATACAAAATTCTCTGGCTACTACGTGAGAAACTTTCCCATGCCAAAAGACTTCCCCGTCATAGCTTCTATGATATTGGACTCTTCTCTCGAGGTGGGGTCAACTGGGGCACAATCTAGGGAACTAGATAATCTATTTGATTGGATTCTAATTCTAGTCGAATTCCTTTGATTCTTATTGGATTGGATGATGTCGAGAAGGATTGTTCATCGGGTGAATAGAGTTCTCACAATTATCGATCTTGTAAGCCGAGCTGGGAATTCTGATATTGGGTTTCCCTTTCCAAAAGTACCTCATAAATGGAAATTTAAAAAAAAGAACAAAAGGCTAGAAAAATCAAGAAAGCAAGGCTCTCTCAAGACATGTGTTGCACATGAACCCCTTTTGACATGGAAAAAGAAAAAGTGATTGCTGAAACAAAGAAGCCTTTTTTTAAATGTATAGGAATTTGTGGAGCTCAACATGTCTAAAAGAATGGGAGAACGTTCTTTTGGTCTCTTTGTGTTCACCTACAACATCACTCAAGATGAATGTTCCAAGCAAATCCTAAATTGACTTAAGTTCAACCCGAATCCAATATTTTAATATTTTTCGAATTCAATACTTTTTTATTTTTCGAGTCCAATATTTTCATATTTTCAAAATCAGATCCCCTCAATTGGTCTTTTTTCACGAAGACCAAACAACCAGGTAAAGGACATCATTTTGGTATTAACGAAAGCATAGATTTGATAAGCATGCCTTCCCTGCCCCATTTAGTAAAAGTCTCTTGAATCTCCATTGTCAGAAAGTAGTTCACTTTCCAAAACATTTCACAATCACTTTAGGGGGTAGTTGGACCTACTAAAAGTACAATAGTGGGTTCAAAAAAAAAATCATAATGAGGAAGAACAAGAGGATCAAATTCCAGGTGCTGCAAAAGATCAATTTTTAGGACACAGTTCTAATTAGTTACGAAACAGTGGTCAATCTTGAATATAAGAGCAGCCTTTTTTTTTAGTTTTAGTTGTGTTAGTTCAGATACTAGTTCAAAGACAGGATATCATTCACTTTCAAGATGCCTTGATAGTGAAATTCCATAGTAAAGGTAATAAACTACTATAGGAAAAGGTGAGATTTTGATAATTAAAATCAATCTAACATTAAAAACCCTCAACTTTGACTAAAAAATTGGTTAGCATTGGAATTGTTATGTCACAATGTAGCAGTGGTCGAGGATTCTATTCTTGTTGCCCAACAGGTGTACGGAACTTCCTAATTTTTCAATCAATTGACTTGAGAAGGATCCTTTGTTCAAATATGGCCAAAAAGGGAAGCTGGTGTGTTCATTAGTTCTGATTTATGGAGCATAATCGTATCGTGGAAGGAGAGTTACCAGATGTTGGGCCCGAGGCAACCTTATATAGAAAGATAAAGCCTCCTGTCCTTGGACCGGAATGGTTATCCCTACTAGATGGGTCTACATTCATCCCTTTAAGAACCCCATGCTCTAGAAGCTAAATCCCATGTATATGTACTTCATCTCTTTCCATCAGCGATTTCGTAACCTAAAGATTGGAGCTCTTTAAGCTACTTCGTCTAGTGAGCCATGTTTAGAAAGCCCAAGCTTATTTAATAAAAGTGAAAGAAAAGGGTGTGTTCCATTATCGAAAGAAGTAATATGCAAGACTTCAAGGGGCCCCCATTTCAAAGTCAAAAGTCACCACAGAGGTGGCCCCTCTTTCTAGTAACTCATGGTGCTCAGAAATCCTCTTCAAAGGGAGGTGGAGGAGGGGAAGGGGGATGGCTGTAATGAATTACTTTGACTTCTTCCTTAAGAACTTCATTCCAAAAGTCAGGATAAAAAGAAGGAAAAAGAAAAGAAATACTAAAAAGAACTAATTCTAATTGGTAACAAATACATTTTTAACATCCCAGCAGCATGGATAAGCGATGGACAAAGTGAAATGGAATTAGCAACATTTTTTCTTGTGTAGATCCTATTTTAATAGGAACTTGAAGACGCGATCCACTTACACGTCTTCCATTTACTACTATATCGAGAGTTATTCTACGTATGGCGTTGACTAGCTTTGCGAATTGAATGAAAAACTAGGCCTTAGGGTGCTAGAAGCATCTATTGATTGCCTTGCTGAAGGTAGCAGTTGAGTGCTATTACTCAAAAAAAGTATGGAACATTGGTATTCAATCGAAAACCTCTATTAGCTTAGAGAACAAAATGAAGCACATCCTTGCCGGGGCCCTCTCTGGGGATTTCTAATTAGACAAGGTTGATACTGAGAATAGCCTCCACTAAAAACATTATGGACCTCAGAAAGGATAGGATGATGATAATTTAAAAGACTCTTTGATGATACAAGGAATATTTGACCCTCAAAGAAAAGACGGTGTCTCTCGTCCCCCTTCTCTCCAGGCAGAACATTCCCCTGGAAAAGCCTGCTTCGTCATTGTAAATTGAACATTGAAAATCCTAGCCCTCTCATATTCTTACTCTCTTTGACTCTCATTGGGGCTTTGGGCTCTTTTTTCTTTCATAAGAAGGAAATGCTATTTTAGAAATCCATCATCAATTATTTCTTAATTCATTAGAAGATATACAATTTGGATATCTGATCCTATCAAAGTGTAATGTTCCCATGGCTAGATTGTCAATGACGGAGGTTCCATTGACATCGAGTATTCTCAACAGTGTGAAGTACTCAGGGAAGCACTAAGCGAGGAATTGCTTTAGTCTATGATTCCACTGTGCTGTCCACTTCCTTGGGCGGCTGGTGACTCCTTGCTATGATTGGCAAGCAAATTAGATAAATGGACTTGGAATCTTCTTCTTAGGACTTGGAATGCCTTTATTTGAGGGCAAATCCACCCGTATCCAAATTGTTCCAATTCGACAGTTCAATCTATGATTTCTCAAACTATTGATTTAAGTAATTAGAAGTCACCAATTAGGTTTATCACGAAACCTAGAAATCGATGTTTGACAGTCAAGGAGAACAGCATCATAAGGATTCAGATTGAGGTATCAGAGCAAAAGTTGAACTTCTTTTTGGGAACTTCTTTTCGGTATAACAGACACATCCAACACGACCTACGACTTATGTTGTGTGTACTAATTTTTTTGGGAAGGTTCGGAGTCCCGTTCATAGGAACTGAGACGAGTTGTGTTTTTGGTAAACAATCCTCCAGACAACTTGAAACAGATTTTTGGACGTCCACAGAAAAATTATTGCTAACTGTTGAAAGTGCAAAAAAAAATATTTTGGTAAAGCGATATAAGACAATCAGACGCCTTCTGTACCAGCTCAAACTATCGGTCATTAATGCAACACCAACATTATCTAGGAATTAGAGACTTTCATGAAACTTCCCTCTCAAACCTTCAACAACAATAACATTGCCATTTTTGCAATGTGCAATGCAAAAATAAGGATCTGACGATCCAGAAAAGGCCGCTAAACAGAGTGTCGAACTTGAACTTTTTATCCTATGCAAATGAAGTCACACCGAGAGCTAGTGCTTGCTAGCTTCATGGATCTCCTTGGAAATGTTTGATGCTTCTTGGAGCTTCTTTGGCGACCATGAAGTCACTAGATGAATTGTTGAGTAGATAGATGAGATTCGAGAGCTGCAGTTCCTCCACAATAATACGGACTCGACCCAATTCTACTGGGTCAAAAAGCATGTTAGGAATCAAGGGGGGACATACTGGAAGTAACAACTACTGTTGGTTGGGGGTTATGCCGTCCTGCCTTTCAATTAATACACAGTTGAGGAGGCCAATCACGAACACTACAGGTGTGGGAGCGATCCTAGTCAGTGAATGCTAAAATGGTACCTTGCATATAGGTAGTAAGAGGGTGCTTATGCTCCAACGGTGTGGCCCTATGGGGAAGGGCCCAGCCAAATATGGACAAGACACCCCCCACCTAAATTGTACCTCTGTATCGACTTTTTCATAGGGTGATATCAATGGAATCGATGAGCCACGTGAGCTAGCTAGCTGTGTGGGGCAGAGGCTCATATTACCTCTCTTTTTTTTCTAGATCTGGCCTTTTCTTTGCTTTGGTAGTGAATAACCTCAAATCGAAGCAAGGCGCTTTCCCACACATCATACCTATACCCATACAGTGTATGACAGGTAGGTAGTTTACTCTTTCTTTATTGCGGGAAGGGAGAAGAGGCCTAAGCATGACAGATGGCACACACTTGAGTGGCAAAGTTTACAAGGTTCGAGGCCCTCTCTTGGGTGACTTTATACCTCTGGTCTGAGGCCTCCCTCTGGGGATCTTAATTCCATGCCCATTCAAACATACGGTTCTTGCGAAGCATCAAGTTGGTGAGCTGTGTGAGGGGAAATCTTCCCACATGTGTCGTTTTACTCTATTTCAAACATTAAAGTTTTCCACCATCTTTGCATGTGCATTTGCCCCATAAATTCATGTATTTCTCACAACATGAGATTGAATGCCATAACTCTAATTTTAATTTTTCTTCTCATTGGTGATGTCAGGAAATCTGCACAGATAAGATCGTAGATTTTGTCACCAGATGCAATGGAGGGTCCCACTCCAGTATCTGCATTGTTTCATGCAGCCACTATGGTCACAGCTAGCGTTTTCATGTAAGCAAGGTGCTCCCTTTTATTCTAATACCCAGCTACAGCTTTGATTGTTATTACTTCTACAAGAGCTATGATGTCATTCCTTGTGGCAACCATAGGAATCTTATAGAACATCTCAAGAGGGTCATAGCATATTCAACTTGCAGTCAATTATGTTATATGATCTTTGCTTGTGGCATTTCTCACTATTTGGTGAGCATCTTTCACTTAATGAGTCACTTGTTTCTCAAAGCATTACTCTTCCTGAGTGCAGGTTCGATGATTCATGCCATGTCGAATGAGCAAGATATGTGAAAGATGGGGGGACTTGCGTCCTCGTTCCCTTTGACCTATGCCATGATTCTCATGGGAAACATATCTCTAATTGGATTTCCTTTTCCAATTGGATTTTATTGCAAAGATGTGATCTTAGAGCTTTCTTACACTAGGTATACCATAAGGGCGAACTTTGTTTCCTAGTTGGGAAGTGTCTCTGTCCTTTTCACTTCTGATTACTCTTTTCAATTCATATGTCTCACATTTCTAGTACCAACTAATTCATTCAGGCAAGACAGATTATGATGTCATGATGCACCCATTCCTACGACCATTCCTTCAATACTTCTGGCTCTTAGGAGTCTCTTTGAAGGATACTTGGCCAAAGTGTAACGTTAGCCCCTCAGTCAGTATTGTGATGAAGCTGCTATTGCTCACCCAACATAATTATACAAGGTCACAATTCACCAACCATGATAATCTTGGGTGAACAAGAATTAGGGATTGGATGCAAGCAAAATTCCCACCAATGGTTAAGATGTTCAATTGACTTCCTCACCCTTAGTGAGGGTTTGGACCACTAATAGTGAGTAGAAAAAGGGAGGAGGAAAGAGGCCCTAGTGAACCTTCATCTTCAGTGAACAAGTGTAAGCTTTGCTGCCTTATAGTAGTATAGAGTACTTGCCACACCGAAGAACAGATCTTGAATCAAAGGACAAGAATGAGCGGAATCACAATGTGTTCCAATTTCTGGGCGTTACACCGACCATCCAACGGACCATGGACTAAACGACCACTGCCTCAAAGGACTATGTTTAGGGAACCACCACCCCTACAAGGTACATCTTGTGCCTATGGGCCGCTATAACTATAACTATCCAAGAAGACACTTGAAACTGGAAAAAAAAAACCTAGTCGGTGGACTACCGAGCTGCAAGTCCTACGACACAGGAGCAAGATTCTCTAAAAAGCCAAGGTCATGGGTGGCCCAGAGGGCCCACTTGGAGACTTGGGCTCTCAATTTGAAATACGAAGCCAAGTCGGCCAACCGATAGAGAAAAGAGAATCCATAATTGGAGTTCTGATCTGAATGGGCTCAATATAGGGAATACCTTAACCCTAGGAACCGGGGTTTGGCCATCGCGGTTGATGCAAAATTTTTGTCGATAATGTTTCAACCTGGTTCGATTCATGGTCGCATCTGCAAATTTTTTCCCGGGGGGTCGACACCCCTAATTCATCTATATCAAAGAATTTCATCATAAAGGATGTCAAAGTACTGACCTTTTGTTTGGTGAGTCAAAGCGGGGTTCTATCCTCGTTTGCCTTGCCTCTTTCTTCCTTGGATGCTCTTGTAGTTGCATCATTAGATAGGATGTAACTTTCTTTGATCATTTGTGCACAAGTATTGCTTTCCTAGCAAGCTGAAGAGGGACTTGCTCTATGAACTCTAGCTTTGACTCAATGTTGGGATCCCTTGTCCAACACCTCTCGAGAGGGGGCCCCCTTCCATCAATCAACTGGATCCTTTAGAGTGAGAAATGCTGGAGACTTACTTGACTGGTATCTAAAGGAGTTTGTTGGTACAGATTCTAAAATGTGAAGGGGATTTCCTACTAATACCAGTTTATAGAAGTTGAGCTGACTGCAAATCTAATAAGAGAGGTTAGTCAATGCTGGGAAAGCCAAAAATGGAATGTTTGTTTTATAACAAGAAAGAGCAACCTTCCTATATCAATATATAACATAACTTCTCAAATCCATAGATCCATAGATATAGCACTAGCTAGCTAGTCAAAGAGGAATCCATCAATCACACAAGATCTAGTAAAATAGAGTACGAGAGTTGCTCACACTCAGCTGTCCAAAGCTATTGAATCAATCTCCAATCTCTTCTCTTTCCATTCACTCTTTCAAGGTTGGGATTTGATCTGTCTACCAACTCCATTCCTCAACAAAGCAAGCCAATCGGCATGGGCAAGCCATAAAGGAGAGGGTATTATACTCCAGTCATTTCAATTAGTTAGTATCTTTCTTGCCTTTTGTCTAAGTACCCATAGTAGAGAAAAAATAAAATAGTAAATTGCTCACTTCAAGATGTGAACAATAGGATCGACCCAAGCCCCCCTTGGGAACTTAATTAGATTCTACAGCCACAAGGAAATAGCTTTTCTATGAAATGAAATTCATATTCAGGGGTTTAGGTACTTACAAATAGAGGAGGAGGAGAACAAGGAAACAGTATTTTTAGCAACGAACATGCCAAGTTTTGTTTGAGAAATACATTAGTTGGTTGCCCACACAGAATGGATCAAATAGTACAACAGAATTCTGGTTAAGCTATTGCTGGCACTATGGGAACTTTTTTTGTAGTCCTAGGTATTATTCACCCCCTTTTTTCTCTTCCAGTGTGAGATGGGAGATGGTAGCCTTTTGTCTTTGGGAAGTTCCCCAGAGGGAGCCTACCTCCCTTTTGCTTGTCCATGTTGTGATCACAACTTCTTCATCTTGTGATTGCAACTTGTTTTTCTTGCTATTGCATTAATATGGCAAGGCTCTATTTTCTATTTGATCCTCTCAAGTTGAACACATAAGATCTCTTCAGTATTGGACTACTGAATATTGATTTTTGGAACATGAAATTTCCTCTTCTTAGGTAGTAGAAAGTAGAGAAAGACTGATCTTTGAATTTCTCTTGAAAACTAGTCCCGTCCTTGTGTTTTGAAGAAGTTACTCTCCCCTTGGGCAAGCATAAGATTAGATTTGGATGAAAGAGACTTCATTTCACCCTGCCCCAACCCTTATTTCTTTCAAATGCAAGTTCTAGAAGTTCCCAAGATTGAGCCCCAACTCTGACCCCTTTCTTTTAATTTTCTTGGATTTACCAAGGATTCTTTTCTTTAGCTTGTTATTGCCCCAGTTCAAAAAGATGCTTTACCTTGTTTGGGGTTGGCTCATCAAAGCAGACTAGAATCTATGGCTCTTCAATTAGCTGGAGAAGAATGAATCAATGACTGCTCTTCAACTACCAATGGTTAGTGGTGCTTTGACTTGCTGAAAAAAAGTGAAGCTAGGATATATATATATATAACACTTTATTATGCAGCACATGTATTGGGTTCAAAGTCTTGGGTGTAGCTCCTTATGCTGTATTCTTAGTGCAGAGTGTCTGCCAAGTTGTGAGATCTAGAGGAATAGAAAATTCCCCTCCCCTTTTAGGTGAAACAATAAGATAAAGAACTTTTGAAAAATAATCCACACCCCTTCGACACTATCCTAAAGTTCACAAACAACCAATATGAGCTCAGTTGCCTAGTAAAATGCAATGATGCATCCTCATCAGCTTCGAATTTCTCCGATGATGCCCATTTAGAATTGGCCAGATCGATAATTCAGCATCCAAGACCTGGCCGATCACTACTTCAATTCAATTCCAATTTAACTGTAATTCAATTAAAAAAAGATATTAATTATTTTTATTCCATTGCATTTCTTTAGCCTACTAGACTGAATAGATATCTTTTTTTTTTTGAAAAGTGCATAACATAACATATAGTGATGAACTTCTAGCGTATCTGCGCCTGCTATCTACTTAGTGTGTGTGCTAGGGCAAGAAAGCAAGCGGAGTAGTTCTTACTTTGTCTGGTGACCAAGAAAGCTTATGGACTACTATTCCACTGCTGGGGCTATTCACTGAATGACGGACACACTATCGTATCCGAACTGTAGGCTTTACTAATTGCACCTTCTCTTTGATATCCCTTGATCTTGTTACTGGCTTTCGAAACTACCGTCCAACCAAAGTGAAAGGTGGAAAGCAGAAAGCAACTTCTTCATTCCAGTCTGAAAGGAAAGTCTTGTAAGAACAAATTTAGTTCTGTTGTATGAATAAATAATATACCTAGAATCCGAACCCCAGCTCTCGACAAAAATCCTTTGTCTTGCTTTTTCACTTCCTTTTTCGAGAATGAGAAATTGATTCTTTATTTTCTTCATTTCACTTCAGTCAATGCTTTTCCAATGTTCCTAGAAAGGAAGGACATAAACGTAAAGCTAACTACAACTACTTGCCTTGCTCTATCCTCTATTCTATAGATTCTTTCTAAGAGTGTCCTGTGGGAGGAGGGGGCCCCTGTAGGGGAACTTTTGAACTTAGTGCTTCTATGGAATCAACTCTATGAGGGAGTAGCTCTCCTTGCTATCTTTGTCACGAACGTAGTGATGAGTCATACGTTGTAACTCAAACTGGAAAAAAAGATCAGATTAAAAAACAATAGCAGCCATGCATCTCTTTCAACTATGACTATTTCGAAAGCCCTTGTCAACACAACACTAGAAGGTAGAGAGAGTCGAAGCAAAGAACTTTCAACAAGCATGGAGTTCCTAATTTCTAGGCTCTCAGAAGGAAATCAGCATTAGTCAATCCAAGTCACCCTCGACCACTCTTCAAGAAGGTTGATTTGAACCAGGACAAGGGAGGATCTTCTACCGCATAAGGCTAAGCACTAATATAATACAAGAATGCTTCATCATACTTCTCTTCTATGGTTCACCTTGAATAATAAAAGAATGTCCTTAAACCTCAGGTTGCCTCTGAGGGGAAAAGCAGAATAGAAAATCCACAATCCAAATGTTCTATTATTATCTTCTTTAAGCTTGACTATTGAGGGAAAGCAGGGGTAACCGAGCTACTTTTTAGTAGAAGAAAAGTTGAAAGGGGGCTATCATGTTCCCTATGACAAAGGATTTTATAACGAGGAACTATCTCAGACATGGAGTACAAAGCAAGCTTCAGATACCACAAATCACCAAACCTAAATGATGAAGAAACATCATAAAGTTTGCATATCATACCAAACAGTCTTTTATTTTTAAATGGTTTGGCCATCCATCAACGCTGGTATGATTTAACGTCCAAGTAATAAATGAAATAATTGAATGAACTTAATAGCAATGAATAATCTCTTAAATATCAAAGATAAGACTTTAGCCAATTGGTTATAATAATTGCTTCTTCAAATATAAAAGAATCATCCTCATGAAGATATGGATGTCCTATTAGATCTTTCAATCTAACAGCCTTTATGACCATATTGAAGATGACCCCTTCTAAGTATGGGTTTAGAAGGTCTTCCTCTAGCCACCATCTTAAAAGGAAACCATCATTAGTACTAGGGAAGACCCCATGACCTTGAGTCGAATCCATTTATGACTCATAGGACAATGAAGTCTCCCTAAGCTTCTATAGCCACCACCCAAGAGCCTCATCACTATCCTTTAATTTTTTATTATATTTAAAGGATATTGACTTAAGCAGAGTGTATGAGTTTAGGCAATTGAACATTGCCTTGAAAGATACAGGAGATAAATCCTGAGTTTCCTCTTTAACTATATATAACTCAGCAAAGTCAAGAGAACCATTCTCAGATATCAAAGACTTTGATTTTGAAATAGAAACCTCCAAATCTTCAATAAGAGTCTAATACTCTTTAGCTACCATTTCATTCTCAATGACAACATCATCATCGAGAATTGCATTTCCACTAAATCTCCTTCCAAGATAAACGATCTCGGAAGCCATCCACACCAACAGGTGTTGTGAAACAGAGAATAAAGCCCATGCAGCATAAAAGCCGAGAGGTGTAACATCTTTAAAGTATACCTCACATTGCTTGCCAAATGGAACCTTACCGACCACCTCATAAGAGGATGGTAATGATAAACCATCTAATACCAGGTCCAAAGATGTGATTCATAAGGACCATAGCAAAGTGAGTTTGAAATTTATTAGTAGCAGAAGAAAGGTCAAAAGACCACAACTTCTTTCAAAACTTTAGTCTTTCCAAAGGTTTCTTTGGATTGTAAGAATCTCTGAGTGAGGTAATTTCCAACTGTAACTACACAACGCTTAGCATCACCCTCCATAATTAAAGCTAGTCTACCATAAACAACAGACACATTGAATAATGGATCTTTTATCCACATGTCAAATATGATAGTCATATGATGATGGATAGAATAAGGAAATTTAGAATGAGATAAGAAATCAGATGGACAATATGACTATTGTGTCAAACCTAATTCTAAAATCCCTTTATCTGGAAGTTGCCATGCTTCCTCCAACACACTTTCTACATATATGTAGTAGTTATGTTTAGTGTAACACACAAAGAGCAGTTCTTATATATGATTTCTAAAGATCTGATCTCTTTCTTTAACAGAATTACAATCATACTCTTTGAAACTTCTACAATTTGAATTATTGGGAATTTCTTTCGTTTAGGTTTCCATTAGATCCCAAAATGGATTGGCATCTCCCAGGTCCAAGGACAATTCCTAGTTAAGAAGAGTGGAATTGTTTCATTAAACCACTCATTCGAAACATACAGACTCTCATGCTTACTTATAGACTCAATCGACTTCAGATGCCTCTCATCAAATGCATGGTAGTGTGGAATCACCTTCATCAAAGAGAAGAATGAAAGATAAAGCTTTACTAAATGAGTCTGCATAATAACCACCATCTTTTATTATCCTTCTATGAAAAGAAGGGAAGATACAAGGTATACCTAATCTAGTAGTAAAGATCATTGCACCACTAACGAATTGAACATTTCCTCCTCTAAAATTCTTCAAAAGAGTAATGCACTACTTCAAATACTTGGAGTAAAGCAACGATCATGAATTTTAGTATAGATGTATGATAGATCTCGAGAAGAGATAGTTGGCAATACAAAATTCCTTTGACAAATCGAGAACTTCCAAAGGCCCTTAACAATTGACGATCACCTAAGTAGTCAGATTTTTTGAATAATAATTTGTTCATAATAATCTCTTCTATGTTAGAGTGGATAATCAAGCTCTCCATAATGGTCCTATAACTTTAAACCAAAGAGGGGTGTCTGGTTGGCACAAGGAATGGACTCGATCTAGAGATGAGATGCCAACCTTTATCTCCAGATAGAGGACCACATAGGTAAAATCAAAGATATAGTTTCCTACCCTCTGACTCACTATTTGGACAAAATCTGAAACGAGATTTTCATCTCGCTCGGTTGTGTAGAGAGCTTGCCAAAGCTCTCTCACCTCACTGATTATTTAGTGTAGGTGCCTTAGAATTCTCATTCATTGAATATGTGGTCTAATGTCACAAATTTTTTAAAAAGTTGTTTGAGAAGATGAAGTTGTCGGGTAATCTGAAGGAATTGAAATCTAGCTATTCTATATAGAAAGATGTAGTTTGAAGGTTATTGCAGGTGCAAAAGGTAGATTTTTCCTTCCCGGAGGACTTGTTATTAGAATTACAAACTCAGATTCAGGATCTGACAATGAAATTTGACGAAAAATTCATATCTCAAAACTTGATCAAAATGTTCATTGAAAAAGATAAGCCCTTTGCTAAGGATTATTGAAGGAGTTGTCCTCTTTCCCTCGATGAGATCGATTTGATCAATGTATTCAATCAGTATACTTTGGAGGGTGTCATACTTTATGTACTCCGACCAACTCCACTCTTATGTTAGGGTTCAAACTTTCTTTTTTCATTTCAATTACTCTCAGAATCGTAAGAAGAAGCCCTTTTCTTTTCATGAGGAATTGAAGTTCTCTAATATAAAGAAGAGAAAGCAAAGGAGGAAATTGGTTGATATGCATGGGATTGGAACCCACTTGGCTCTATTTTTAGAGGAGGAGGGGTTGATCTCTCTATCTAATGAGGTCAACTTTCAAGATTGACCCTTGAAAAATGGGAAAGGGAAAGTTGGTTAATTCTTCCCACGTAATCTCTATGCAATCTGCAACTTTGATCTTTCATTACTTCTGATCAAGCTATAAACCTATCTATTATATGCAAACCACTTGATTAGACATTCATAATGGAAAATCCTTCTAACATATTAGATATTATAGGTGGTTACTTAAGTGGTTCATTGGTTATATATATAATGACTATCATGAAAACCTCTTCAGTTCTCATTCTTGACATTATTTCTATTCGATGTTTCACAAGGAAGGTTGTGAGTCTCTGTGCAAGATAATAAACATTCTCTAGTTTCAGGCATTTGAGATCAACAGTGAATTGTTGTCCTTCATAAGTCGAAATAAGAATCTCTTGGTGGAATTGGGTCTTATCATGCCTAGCTTCCTTTCTTCCTTTAATACAAAGAAAGCATTGGACATATTGAGGTAGTCTAATGTAGAGGATGAAGCTATTAAGCATTACTTTAGCTTTCCCTCCTTATTTCAATCCTGAATCAAGCATATACAGCGTGCTCGTTAAGAGTTCTTTATCCTTCCACTAGCCTGTGCCTATGAAGTCAATCAATTCTATCTCCTGATCTTCCATGATTTTTGTGGTAGGATCTACCGCTCAGGAGTCTGACACTTCCATGAGCATGATGTTGCTAGAAGTCTGATCGTCTTTTTAGGTCACTCGAAAGGCAAAAGAGGAATTTGGATGATAAGAATCATTTGGTCTAGGCCTCCTCAGCTCCTGTCCATTACAAGTCCTTTGTTTCCAATGATGACTCTTATGCTTGGTATTCTCAAAATAGAAGCATGCTAAAGACTTCGAATGATAACATCATCTAGTTTTCTAAGGGAGCTCAAAACACATTTCTATTCATAGCAAATGTGCTCTCTATTGAAGGTAATAGAGATCCTATGACAATCCTTGTCACCAAGGATGCTTCCTCGAGTGCGTATGAGATACTAAGTTACTTATTAGAAGTAGCTGTGTACAGTTTTCTCCTAAAGGTGTACAAAAGAAGGGTTGCCTTTTCCTTTTCACTCATGTCATGAAGTGCTTTTTCAAACTATTGTTTTGTTTCATTCCCAAATGCACTATTGATTCATTCCTACTAATCAACTAGGGAGTCAGAATAGTCTCAATATCAAACCTTGAAAGGTGTCACAATAAAGGGATCTCATGACTTGCTCATTACTCTTAGGAAAGCATAGCTAGGAGGGGTGCACAATAGGGGAGGTTCATCTTACCGGATGGATGAGGTATGCACCATGCATGTCAAAAAGAGATTTACGTGCAACACATTAAATTGGAAGAGCCTTCCTTTCTTGATTGAAAGAGAACAGAAGAAAAAAAAGGAAAGTACACCCTTCCTTTTTCACATAAAGAATGTAAACCCTTCTTTTTTATTAGAGGGAAAGGCCAATAAGAGATGATATGTTTAAAACTTCTTTAGTGAGCAGGTGCCATCACTGATAATAGACCGCGCTTCTCGCTTTGTTTGTGATTCAAAATCTTGGGTAGCCGAATCTGTCTAACATAAAAAGAAGGTTTATCTAATTTCTTAGTACGGGTAGAAGGAGCCCTGCTATTAGCTATTAGGGGGATGGGGAGGCTATACATAAGATTCGTATCGAAAGATAAGTGACTTTAGCTATTAGAATGAAGTCAATCAAAGAGGACAATCCACCATAGAAGTTTGATCAGGAAAAGAACTCAGGTTGGAATGGAACTAATATCAAAGAAAGAAAAAGCAAAGAAGGAAGATTTGAAAGTGAACTAGATTCTTTCAAAAATAGATCAGGGGATGAATCTATCTCAAAATGCTATGTTAACTCTTCAATAGCTCAGATCACCTGAATCAATGCTTCGACAACCGACTCTTTAGAACATGGCCTCCCTTGATGAACTTTGATTTGAATATGAAGAAGAATTTCAGCTATAAGAGCCTTTGGCCCCGGGTTCACATCACATCATAATCAATGTGAATTCTGAGATGAAGTCTGGGGCCTCTGATTGTCCCTGGGATTCATCTTTCCTGAATCTTGAACTTCGATTTTTAAGATTAGAGAATTTGCTTGTCCTATCACCTCAGTGAAGAATTCCATGAGTTTGAAAGTGGAGCTTTTTATAAGTCAAAAAAGGACGGTAGCCACTTAACGAAATCTTGAATAAAGCAAAGGGATGACTGGCTTACTTAATTGCTGAGTTTTTGGGGAACATGAAGTCAGGCTCATGGTGGTAGTGTCCTATCAGGAGAGGAGACTCTAATTGAAATGAAAGTGTATGGAGAAATTCTAAAAGGGTAGCAAAAAGCTTAAGCAAGGGGAGAAAGAAGCTATGAATTTTTCATTCATAAATGCATTGATTACAATGCAACAACTACATCAATTTATAGGAGAGCAAAAGAACTAATTTCCCAAAAATTTGGTCCCAATTGAAAAGTCTATTAATAATTTAAATTTTAAAATTATTTAAACATTAAAATTCCTAAAAATGCTAAAAAATTAAAAAACACTTAAAATATGCTAACCACCCTTAAAAAGTGCAAACCAAATGCTCTAAGTTTGCTAACAGACTCAACTCCCTGGCTCCCTAGCAAAACTTGGTTGGTAGGTTCCACTAAGGTTGGAACGGCCCTTTCTTTTTTTTGTCAAAACATTACAATGGGCAGGGCTAATTTTAGGATAAGGAATTTGCGGATCCACTCACTTTCTTCCTTTTGGTTCCTTTCTTTGCTTTTTGTTCTGAGTTGCATACAATGAAATTTTAGTTTTATTTTTTATTGGTTCTTGACTTACAAACTTCATTCAAACTGAATTTATAATTTTCAACTTATTTGAAAATAGAAAACAAAAATCCACTTTGCTAATAATTCTTTCTAGTCTAAAGAGTCCCTGAATATTCTTATTTATATAAGTTCTTAGTTTTGATATCTTTTGAATACGAATACAAAAGAGTGGATAGGCTCATTCTATTCAAAGATATGGGGGCAGAAATACCCATCAAAGCCAAAATAAAGCATGAGAGCCAAATGAATTTTTCGATTCATGTTTGGTTTAGGAATAAATATGAGAGTTTTGAAATTAATGGAAAGAGAATCAACTTTCATGAAATGATTTCTTAGATAAATGAAAATAGAGGATCTTGAGTGCTATTCAAAATTCAGAAGAATTTTGTAGGGTGACCATTGAACAACTTGAAAGAGCCCAGCCTCCGTTACATGAAGTGGAAATAGAAGCAGATGAGTATCGAATCAATGGAAATTCTAATATATAACGAAAAAAAAGTCAATTTGATTCATTCGGCTTAAAAATTGAACAAAATGAAACTCTTTTTTGAAACAAAAAGAGCAATGAATTAGGTTCAACAACAAGTTTTTCAACAAGCCTTACAAAGAGCTCTAAGAACTCTAAATAATTGTTTGAATAGCGCATGGCATTTTCGTACCATTATTGCTCGTACCATCAGTGCTTAGGGGGTCCATCGAAGAAATAACTGATTAGCCTTTTGACTCTCATTTAGAGTTTAGGTTTCATTTTTCCCCTTCCTTCTAAGAAAGAAAAAAGAGAAGAGATACGAATGGGTACCCTTCGAGCTGACGAAATTGGTAACCTTATTCACAAATGTATTAAATAGTATAATAGAGAAGTCAAGATTTGGAATAT
This sequence comes from Vanilla planifolia, assembly GCA_023846275.1. Lineage (NCBI taxonomy): Eukaryota > Viridiplantae > Streptophyta > Magnoliopsida > Asparagales > Orchidaceae > Vanilla > Vanilla planifolia. Next base: position 202,086 of record JAIUJO010000174.1, read on the forward strand.
GGGTACCGTACTTC